>JAABOM020061208.1:0-45754 GCA_011800125.2 Solanum clarkiae
ATTAATGTGTGCTCTTCTGTACTTCACTTCTGGCAATCTCAGGCATATTACTAATAGATTATTTGGTCATTCGTGATTGAATACAACTCTTCCTCTCCATATCAGTCGAGTGGACGGGACCCTCCTCCCGAGGCAACCCCGTCACAGCTCGCATTGTTTTTTCCGTTGAGAATTTCGCTTCTGATGTAGTCAGTCGTTCCGTTTTTAGCTTTAGGGATCCAAGACTAGTCTACGCCCAGCCACATAAGACTGCAACTCAGACACACCTGTTCCCTCATTAGGACTCATCCAGTCGAAGTAACTAGCATGAAAGCGTAAGAACTCAACGGGATTCCCTTCTTTGTTTGTTTGATTCGAAGGGGAAGGTCCCGTTGAAAGTTATGATCCATCCAAGGAATGAGCTTCCCCAGCATTTAGGATATCTATGTATCTTAAAAGGATCGTAACAGCTCCCGTTCTTTTATAGGGTCCTATCGGGATAGGTAGGCTTGGCTGAAATTTCACCTCTACCATCATCCTTCATAGTCATAATCATAATCATGCTTAAATACTTCTAATCTTCTTCATAAACCATAGCTTGAAATAGAATTAGGACAAAACATGAGCTGATGGTCAATTAAGCTTGAAATCAACTAAAATTCATGCATATTAATGTAATCGAATATAAATTGAATCATAGTTAAGAGGATCCATCACAATTTTATAGATAAATCATAGATAAATCATGCAATTCATACAATTTATAGAAAAATAAATATAGTTGAATACAAGGATCATTTATGAGACCTAAATCATGAAATTAATGTTGAAATCGTGAAACCCTTGAAATGACACTTAAAATTTAAGGATAATTGAATTGATTTTGGGCCCCATGGATGAAATTGATCCTTGGGTAAAGACCTACATATCTAGATAAAGAGACTCAAGGATTTTGGAAGAATTTTACCTTGAATTCCTTTGAGAACTTTGAATCCTAGCTTGCTTCAATTGAGGATCCTTGAGATAAAAAAGCTTTAGGAGATTTTGGGATAGAATGAGAATGAGTATGTTTTGAAGGTTTTTGGGATAGTTATGGGTAGTTATAGGACTAAAATGACGTAGTGTAGGACTTAAATGGGTATTAAATGACCAAAATTTACACTTTTAAACCTCTGAACCTCATCTAAGAACACACTTCTACGACATGTAATTCCATTTATGGTTCGTAGACACCCTTTGCAATACTGTCCTAGACTTAGAAAAATTTTCCATCTTTGAGCATAACTACAAACTCACATACTACTCGTCAATAGGACTATGGTTTGGAAACACTTTTTGTCTAGTGACATCTTCGAATTTTAGAAGTTTGTTTTGATTCCCCTGAGCAGGAGTCTATAACACGTATACCTTTCTATGGATCGTGAAATGTCTTTTGTGTTTTGCCTTCCAAACTTCAAAATTTTACTAATCCTTTTTCCCATCCACAAGACCTATCTATGACTATTGAATCAAACCATGAGTCGTAGATGGGCTCATACTTGCCTACGCAGAAATACTTTCCTGCAACTTTTCTAATTTTCATCTGTCCAATGTACGGGGTGTTACAATGCGATTCAAACTCTTTAGGACATGTTAAGATCCTGTGTATTGGAATTCAAGGGTAATTGGTCTAACCATCTTCTCATGAATTTTTCCTATAATAATAGCTATCACTCAAGAATTGAGATGGCACCATTTGAGGCTTATATGACAGATGATATAGGTCTTTGGTGGGCCGGTTCAAAGTGGGTGAATGTCATTGATGGATCTCAATTTGTTTTTTCTTGTGGTAGAAAAGGTAAGGCTCATAAGGAAGAGGATAAAGATGACCCAAAGTCGCCAAAGTCATATTCCAATGTCAGGAAGAGGGATATTAAGTTTGATATAGAAGATTGAGTATATTTAAAGATTTCACCATGAAGGGTATGATTCGTTTGGAAAAAAAAAATTTGAGTCCTAGGTATGCAGAACCTTATAAGATCATGAAGTGGGTTTTGGCAAGGCCACGTTTGAGTTAGACTCACCACTGAAAATGACCATGGTTCATCCGATGTTCCATGTGTCCATGTTGAGGAAGTTCGTGGGTAATTCTAGTTCCATTATTCTATTAGAAGAAGTGAGTGTTGAAGATAATTTGACCTATAAAGAGGTGTCAATTGAAATTTTGGACCATTAAATGAAGCGATTGAGAAGTAAAGAAGTTGCATCCATAAAAGTCCTCTGGAGGAATCAATAAGTTGAGAGTTCTACATGAGAAGCGGAGACATGAAGAAATAATATCTCTATCTTTTCCACTCTACTCAAGCTTAAGGTTTTAAGTTATCCTAGCCCAAAGGTCTTAAATTCTTGAATTTCAGTTTTTCATATCATGATACATGCATGAATACTAGTAAGACTGTATTTGAATGATAATTGATGCATAAGTTTAAAAATTCCATGCAAATGATGTTTTAAGTTGCATTTTGCATTCGTGCTGGGTTGTTGGTATTCATTTAACTCTACTCAAGCTTGCTTTTATCTCATTCGAGGACGAATGTTCTCAAAGGAGATGTATTATAATACCCCATATGTCAAAAGGTCAAATTTTAGATAGGTAGTGCAAGCCTTGTTTCTGGTGCAATAAGGTACAAGCACCATCTGTGGCTCATGGTTGGATTTATGGATCGTAAATAGGCCTCGTGAATAGATCAGGAACTTAATGATATTTAGGAAGTTTTGGGTTAGATGCACAAAGGGTCCTTACGAACTATAAATGAATCTACGAATCAGGGATTAAAGTCATAGTTAAGGTTCAAAGAAGGATAGAACAAGGTTCAATAGGACGAGATCACTTATAGTTCATGATGTGGTTGATAGATCATGGAAAGGCTTTGTGGTTTGGGTCTTGAGGGTGTGAAATTTGATTAAGTGTTTGGGGTATCAATGAGGGGTATCTACGATCCATAAAAAAATTATCGGTCGTAGATTGAGGATCTAAGTTTCAGGTATCTAAACTTTTGGGATGTAACTAGGACGAAAATCCTTCAATGAGTTATAGATAGGTTTATGACCTGTAGACTTGACTCATAGTTTTCCTCAAATAATTTTTAACGAAGGGTTTTTTTTTTCTCGCATCCTAAGTCCTAAACTATGTAATTTTGATTCTTAATACTATCCATATCAGTCTAAGATTACTCCAATCATCTCCATTCCAATTACTTCTCCAAAAATTCTAAGTCACGAATCTCCAATTGTTCTCAAGGTTTCTAGTAAAGTAAAAGACTAGGGTTTCACACTACAAAAAATACATATATTGCAATAAATATGTTGTAGCTAAATATGAAATTTTCCATGGTAAACACTTTAGCTACATTATTTTTTTCTCATAGCATTTGTAGCAAGATGTAGCGCGGCTAAAAATTAACTATAGATTTTACATGATCCGTGATTAAGTATTTATATCTATTGCTATTAAAAAAATTATGTTTTAGCTATAAAAAATAGCCACGAAAAATATATTTGTTGCAAATAATTTTATTCTTGTGTCAGGATAAATAAATTTTGTAACTATCTTTATATTGTAGCCACACGATATTATATTGTAGCAAAAGATTTAATTTATTTGCCAGACAAACTTGAATTTAATGGCTAATGCTATAGATAAGTTTCGTGAGACTAGTAATATTTGGTTATGAATTAAAATTTTTATAGCTATAAATTAAAATACTTGCCAGAATCATTTTCACATTGTAGCTGATGATTCATATCATTAGCCATGAAATATATAATATTGAAGCTAAAGAATCTTTATTTACTAGGAAAAAATAAAAAAATTTAGCCATGCTCTTGATTCGTGGTAATTTTAAAAATATATGTAGAGCCACAAATTTAAAATATCATAGCTAAAATTTTATACTTTTTTGCCACTGATTTATGTTGTAGCAAAAACTTTTCTTCATTGGCTATGAAAACAAAATGTAAAAATATATTATTATTTGCGTGGCAATTTTGTATGTTTATCTATAAATTCAAAATTATTTTTATAGCAAATAATTTAAATTTTTTCATAAAAACATTGTTAGGTGTATTAATTAATTTATTATATAAGAATTTAATTATTTTGACATAAAAATTATAGATAATGAGAGCAAAATATCTTAAATGGGAATTCAACATATTAAAACAATCAATAAAAGATCAATAATATCATCCAAAATAGTGGAACATTGTTTTACTCAAACGTATCAATATATTTTTTCAAGAGAAAAATAATTGCTCATCTCTCTATCGCTTTGATGCTTTTTTCACTTCTCCAAAACCTGCAATAAAAAATCAAATAAGAAAATGGTATAATAAATTATCATTTTAAAAAATAAAATTCAATTATTAATATGTATGTTTTTCAAAATAAATCACATATTTTAAAAACACTGTTGGTTTGTTTCTTATATTTTAATATTATAAAATGTTAATTTGCCACATTGACTTTGTTTAATTCGTTTGGAGGACCATTACTGGTCATCATGGCAAGTGGCTTTACTGCTCGTTAATGGCATTGGATGCCATCTTAATATTCTTCTTAATTCTCATTGGCTTAATTGCCATTACAGAACGTTTGAAAATTAGTGCTAGAGCATTTCATGGCTGCTCTTTAGTGCTGCAAACGGGTGTCTCTTGGCCTCTTGGTCAAGAGAGGTTACTTTTTCATTATAACTTTTGTAATCTCAAATGCTTTATTTTCCTCTCTATTCTCCCATTATATCTTGTGAACTATGTAACTTTTAGGTCTTTAATCTTCCCTAATTACTTTTTATTCATTGCATAGAAGACTTTTACTATTATAAATAATGGTGGTCTTTATTTGTTTTGGATACACAACATATGAGGAAAATATAGAGTGCATTGAAACACCCCTCAACGTAGCTCGGAAATATCCTATGATGAATGATTTATGAATATCTCAAAATTCGTACAGAATTTCACAAATCCAACCTCATATTTTTGTTCAGAGGGAAAAATTGTGTGGGAAAAATGATTACCTACAAGGTATATTTTACCGGTGCCAAAAAATTTTTTTTTGATAAAATTTCACAAAAGCAGTGGCTGACCACGTCACAGCCGCAATGCGGACTGGACGCGTCTTAGGTCAAAACTTTCCTTTTCACTCAAAGACAATTGGATAATTACCCAATGTCTATATATACATGAAACCCTCATCCTTAGCCGTTTTCCAACTCCAAAACTCATAAACAAACCCTCTCAAATTCCTCTCTAATCTTTAGCAAATCCTGCATATATTCTCAAGATTTTCAAGGAGTTTTGTTGGAACTAAAGAAATCCAAGTCAAGCCAAAAGTTCTGCTCAAGTCTTTATTCAAGAAACTCCAAGTCTAAGGTATGTGGGTCTTCATTCATGGGTCCTTTCACCCATGGAGCCCAACTCTCTTTTTTCATGAAATTACATGATTTTAAGGTTAGATTCTTTATGTTAAACTTTATTATGCATTATAAACATGATTTGAGTTTGAATTCTTCAAGTAATGATTTTATTATGCTTAAATACCATTGGGGTTTGATATTGTGATGGACTTTACGATATTAAAGTTATGTATTCTATGATGCTATGAAAAGCTATGAAAGAACTTGTGGATTTAGTTGAATTTCATGATACCCAAAATGAGGGTTTTACTACAATATTGGTGGGTTTAATTAAATAATTTCCAAATGAATTGATTTTACTCCTCTCTTATTTTATACTTTTAAATTGCATGATTTAAGCTTATGTGCATATTAACCACTGGCTAAAATAATTGACAAATTTCTATAGTGTTGAAAGTCCTATTATAAGACATTTAAATTATGAATATTAAGAATGTTGAAAGGATATTATGCATGCTATGAGCTCTTGAGAACATTGTGAATATTTGATTGATACGAAGCCCTTTCTTTGATTTTATGAAGCATTGGTTTTGATGGACTACTCTTTGATAATATTGAGTTATTATTAGATTATGCACACTATGACTATAACTATGAAGTTGAGGATTGTGTGAGATGAATTTCATGTTTCCATGACCATGTTTTGAAAGATGATATGTATGAGTGAGGTGAGATGTTCTAGAGATGATATAAACTGATGAATTGTGTTTCTTTTATGCATAGTCCTCTTGAGTTACATGATTGTGAATTACATGCATGAGCCCACCCAATTGTCATATTGATTTTTTTGCTAATTTGAATGATTTCTAATGATGAGGGTTGCCTTCGGGCTTCCCATTCACCGTGTCACGTCTAGACCATAGTCTTGGGTTGTGACAAGGTTGATATCAGAGCACTAGGTGTATAATGGTCCTTGGACATCAATACAATGTGTTGAGTAGAGTCTTATTCATGGTTATGAAGCACACCACAACTATGGATAGTAGGCTATGAGGCGTTTTAGGAAATCTTTTTCTCTTTATTATGATCCATGTCGTTCCATTAGAAGTACCTAAGGTTATTCCTCTTACTAACGGTAGTGGGTCAAGAAGGTTGCTTTGAGTATGGTGAATTAGGGCACACGAGAATGGATTGCATTGTCACGACCCAAGCCTAGAGTGTAGACATGATATGGTAAATGGGAACCCAAAGGGATCCCCAAAAAATCCTCTTAGCATATCGTTTACACCTCTTTGGTCACGGAATCAATTAAAACAACAACAAGAGATTAAAAAAAATAGGGTTAAAGGGAATAAGGGAATTTTTAGATAGCCATAAACAATCAAGAGTCAAGAACATAACATAATTACATCACTTGTCCAACAACACCTCTAAACATAAACTTGAACGGGGGCCAAGACACTTTCCGGGCTCACCCTCATAGTAGCAAGAGTTCAACTTAAGGAAATAACAAAAACAAGAGTAGCATAACTAGTGTCCCCGAACTTAAAGACTCACCAAAGCTTATCTTCAAGATGTCGCAACTATCCACGTGGAGGATGATCACGAGGAGCTTTGGTTCCTACAAGATAACATCATGTAGGCATAGAGTATGCGTTAGTATGTTTGAATGTACTAAGTATGTAGGATGCAATGCAACAAGAAATAGGCAATATAGGCAAAATGCAAAAACATAGGCAATGACTAGTATAATAATAATATGACATGCATGATCAATACTTGAAGTAAAACATGCTTGTATAGAACATATCACATGTGTAGGAAGAGACCATCATTATAGACTAAGCAAACTAGTACTTGGAATCCAAGGCATATCACCCCCTTGGAAGGTCATTGAGGTATATACCCCTTAAATGGTAGATGGGCATGTCACCCCCATCATAGTGGTCAAGGTATATACCCCTCAATATGGTAGATGGGCATGTCATCCCCCATCAAAGTGGCTAAGGTATATACCCCTCAACATGGTAGATGTGCATGTCACTCCCCTCCCCCCCATCAAAATGGTTAAGGTATATACCTCTCAACATGGTAGATGGGCATAACACCCCCAATCAAAGTAGTCAAAGTATTTACCCCTCAACATGATAGATGGGCATAGCATTCCCCCCCTCCCCCACACACACAAAAAAAAATTAAAGTGGTTGAGGCATATCACCTTCTCAACAAGGTGTGGCAACTTGCAATACTATAGATACTTTTCATGAATTCATCACACACATACATTACTTTCATCATCATAAGATTACTTGACTCATAGGCCATGTAATATATCATAGTAACGCAAGAGCCCTTAACCGGTCATTTTATCAAATACTTGGCGGATGAGTAATGCTAGTTCAAAATCATGCAATTAAAGAGTGAAATCATGTAAGAAAAGTTAATGTTAATCAACCCACCAATACTTGATAACAACATCATGCAAGATACATTGAAACCCCTCAACAAATCTTATAATAGATCATAGATACATAGTTCAAAACATGCTTACACGGTCCATATTTCATAAAACCCCAACATAGTTGATAATCAAATTCATAGTAAGATACACTCATAGATAATTCAACTTGAAAACATGCAATTTACATAAAAAGGAACGTTGGGCACCATGGATGAATTAAAGGACCCAATGGTTAAAACCCACATACCTCAACTTTGGAGATTTCCTTGATGAAGATTTGAATAAGAACTTGAAGCTTGAATGAATTTCTTGATATCCAAAATGAGTTTTGGGATACTTGAATTTGGGTAAGATATTTGGCTAAGTGTTTTAGAGGGTTTTGGGAAATGTTTTGAATGATATGGGATTGAACAATGACCAAGTATAGGTTTTTTTTCCACATAGGAAGGCTTAGGCCCAAGACCCCAAAGCCTTAGGCTGAAATAAGAAAAATTGGCAACAAAATACATTGCTCCATGATGGCTCCGCATTCCGGAGCCAATGCGTACTGCTTCTGGAAATTGAAATTTTTGGAAAACAAAATTTTTCTACGGTTGCTCTAAATTCGGGGTTATACCCATTTCCCACTTAAGTTCGCTCCCTGATTAAGAATATGAAGTTGGATTTTCGATATCATGTACGAATTTTGAGATATATAGAAATTATGAATATGGGCATCTTCGAGGCATATTTTCGGGCACTTTTTAGGGTCATTTCAATATCTCCCCCTTGGGAACATTCGTCCACGAATGTCAAAGAAACGTATATAAGAGAAGTAATCAAGATGATTTTAGCCCACACAAAAATACAACAATGCACTTAAACATCATTTCAAAAATCTCAACATAAGTTCCAAAATCACCATGAACTTGTCAGAATAAACATGAATGCATGCAATGATATGAGGGCTGAAACTTAATACTTGAAACCATATAGGGAACTTCGATTAGTACCTTAAGCTTGAGTGGAATGGAAATGATAGGGATATCGTTTTTGCATATCCTCCTCGGCTTCCCATGTGGCACTTTCAACTTGTAGGTTTCTCCAAAGGACCTTAACGGAAGCTACATCCTTGTTCCTCAACCTCTTCACTTGTCTATCAAAAATTTCTATCGGAGCCTCCTCATAAGTCAGGTTGTCTTCAACAACACCCATAACATCTAAAGGCATAACAACACTTGGGTCACCCACATACTTTCTCAACATAGACACATGAAAGAGCGGATGAACCATATTTATGTCATTAGAAAACTCTGACTCATAGGACACTTTATCAATCCTCCTCAATACTCTATAAGAACCCATAAATCTTGGACTCAAGTTGCCCTTTTTACCAAAACAAACCACACTCTTCATGGGTGAGACCATCAAATATACCCAATCACCAACCTTGAATCCAAGATCCCTTCTCCTCACATCGACATAGGACTTTTGTCGACTTTGGGCTATTTTCAATATTTCCCTTATCATCCTCACCTTCCCCATGGCCTCCATAACTAAGTCCAGGCCTAACAATGCCATCTCCCACACCTCAAACCATCCAACCAGGGACCTACAACGTTTTCCATAGAGAGCCTCAAAAGGAGCCATATCAATGCTTGAATGATAGCTATTAATGTAAGCAAACTTAATGAGTGGAAGGTGTTCATCCCAACTACCATTAAACTCCAAAACATAAGATCTAAATATATCCTCAAGAGTTTGGATAGTTCTTTCGGCTTGACCATCTGTTTGAGGGTGAAAGGTTGTACTAAGCTTTACCTTGGTACCAATACCTCTTTGGAAGGAACTCCAAAAGTGAGAAGTGAATTGAGCACCATGATCCGAAATGATAGACAAAGGCACCCCATGCAGTCTAACCAATTCATGAATGTACAATTTGGCATAATCTTTGGCACTATAAGTAGTCTTAACCGGTAGTAAATGAGCTGACTTTGTCATTCTATCAACTACAACCCAAATAGAATCAAAATGCTTTCTAGTCTTAGGCAACCCAACCACAAAATCCTTGTTAATTTCCTCCCACTTCCAAGTAGGAATCTCTATATCTTGGGGCTAGGCCACCCGGCCTTTGATGATCGGCTTTAAATTGTTGTGACAACTGGATACAAACTTAGCAATGTTCCTCTTCATACCACCCCACCAATACATTTTCCTCAAATCTCTATACATTTTTGTAGAAATGGGGTGAATAGAATAGGAAGAATTATGAGCCTTATCTAAGATCTTCTTTCTCAAGTCATCAACACTAGTCACATACAACCTACGTTGGTACCTAAGGGCACCATTGGGAGAAAAACTCCAGCTTACCATCTCTCACCAAGGCCTTAAACTCTAACAATGCCAGGTCAAGATCTTCTTTACTTTCACATCTTCAACTAATGAAGATTTAGAACCATCAATAACCACAACCCCACCATTATCAACCTCTTCCAACCTAATCCCCAGTCTAGCCAACCGATGAACCTCTGTAGCCACCTCCTTGCCCCAATCATCAACATGAGATAAGCTACTCATAGGCACCCTACTTAGTGCATCGGCCACAACATTAGCCTTATTGGGGTGATAATACACACTCATATCATAATCTTTAAAGAGCTCCAACCATCTTCTTTGTCTCAAGTTGAGATCTTTTTGGGTGAACACACATTGGAGACTCTTATGATTGGTAAGCATATCAACATGGACCCCATACAAGTGGGGATGCCAAATCTTCAAAGAAAATACCATGACGTCCAATTCAAGATCATGGGTAGGATAATTCTTTTCATGCACCTTAAGTTGTCTAGAGGCATAAGCTATCACCTTACCATTTTGCATCAAAACACAACTCAAACCAATTCTTGAGGCATCACAATACACAACAAACCCTTCCAACCCTTCCAATAGAGACAGAGATAGGAGCGGAGACAAGCTTATCTTTCAAAATTTTGAAACTCTTTTCACACTCATTGGTCCACATAAATATTTCCATCTTTTGGGTTAACTTAGTCATGGGAGAATCAATAGACGAGAAACCACTAGCAAACCTCTGGTAGTAACCCACCAAACCCAAGAAACTTCTAATATCCGAAGGAGTCAAAGGTCCAGGCCAATTTCTAATCTCCTCGATCTTCTTAGGATCCACCTTAATACCATCACCCGGCACCACACGACCTAGAAAGCCAACCTCTTTCAACCAAAAATCACATTTTTCATACTTGGAATACAACTTCTCCTCCCTCAAGATTTGCAATACCACCCTCAAGTGATTCACATGCTCCTCCTCACCATGAGAGTAGATCAAGATATCATCAACAAATACTACCACAAATAAATCAAGGTAAGGTTTGAAGACCCTATTCATAAGATCCATGAAGATAGGCAATGCATTGGTCAACCCAAAAGATATAACCACAAACTCATAGTGGTCATACCTAGTCTGAAAGGCTGTATTGGGAATGTGACAATCCGTCACTTTCACTTGGTGATACTAGGACCGAAGATAAATCTTAGAGAAGTTACTAGCCCTTTAAAGTTGGTCAAAAAGATCATCAATCCTTGGTAGAGGGTACTTATTCTTTATAGTGACCCTATTAAATTGCCGATAATCAATGCACATTCTAAGAGTACCATCATTCTTCTTCACAAACAACACTGATGTATCCCAAGGTGATTGACTAGGTCTTATAAAACCCTTCTCCAACAAATGCTTTAATTGCTGCTTCAACCCCTTCAACTCCACGGGGGCCAAACGATAAGAGGGAATAGAAATGGGTTGAGTATCGAGAAGGAGGTCTATGCCAAAATCTATTCTCCTTTCGGGAGGAACACTGGAAGCTCACTAGGGAAGACATCAAGGTATTTATTAACCACTGGAACCGACTCTATTGGAAGGACTTTGGACTCAACATCCGTAACCCTCACAAGATCATAGAGACACCCCTTAGAAATCAACTTTTGAGCTTTAATGCAAGAAATGAATCTACCCTTTACCGCCACATCATGAATGAAATGACCCCAAAAAGTGCCCGAAAACGTACTTCGGAAGTGCCTTGAATCATAATTTTCATATATCTCAAAATTTGTGTATGATATCGAAAATATGACTTCATATTCTTGTTCGAGGGAAAAAATTGAGTGGGTGATGGGTCTAACATATATTTTAGAGCAACCATATCAAAATTTAAAAATGCAAAGTGAACTAACAAAACTGGACAAAAATACTCCATCGCGCTTAGGGCGTGAAGGAGTATATTTGTCCAGTTTTATTAGTTTGGTCTAACACTTTTGGGTCTTGGGACTAAGTCTTTCCATACGTGAAAATACCTATACTTAACCATATTTCACTTTCATATCATACTAGACATTTCCCAATACTCTCTTAAACACTTAGACAAATATTTCACCCAATTCAAGTGTCCCAAACTCACTTCCAGATCTCAAGAAACTCAATCAAGCTTCAAGATATTATTCAAATCTAAGTCAATATTATTTATGTCATTTAAAACCATTATGGGTCTCCTACATCGAGTCAAGTTCAAAGGAATTTCCATTGGCTAAGTTTTGGACAAGTACCGATAGGAGGGTCAACTTTAAAGGGGCATATCTCTTACCACACAAAGAACTGGTTGGCCCACAACTTACCAAATAAAATCTCTTTGAATTAGATTTCCCACACACTTGATTTCACCTTATTTAGAGTTCAGATGAAGAAGTTATGCCTGTTTTCGCAGAACTTGTATGTGCAGGGATATATAGGGTTTTTGACAAATTTCACCTCATTAATGGCATTCCGTAAATTTAGCCATTTCTATTGGTATTTTGGGAAGTTATATTCTATCTTAACACCTCCTACAGACCTAACCCTATTCTTAAAGATCAAATTCACTCCTTCCAATTGGAATACACTCTCAAATTCTCTCAAGAGCCTCCATCCAAACCCCAATACAAATTCAAGGAACTCAAGAGCAAGCTTTGGATTCCAAGACCCACTTCCAAAATTCAAGTTTTTCATAACTCAAATTTCAAGAAATTCAAGGTTTAAGGTATGTGGGTTTCATTCATGCACCCATGAAGCCCAATCTTTCATTTCTATGAGAATTACATGTTTCCAAGTTATGTTGCTTATGGATATTATTCATTAGAGATTATGATCATATGCTATATTGAGATTTTACGAATGTTTGGATGAAAATACATGATTACTCATTTTTAAGTCTATACTATGAGATGATTTACATATTATAATTACGCATGTTTTAAGCTTTAGAACTGTGATCTCTCTTGGGATTTGATGAGGGGTTTCAATGTATTTTGCAAGATGGTATTACCAATTATTGGTGGGTTATTTTACTTCAAGTTTTCTTTCATGATTTTACTCTTGAATTGTATGGTTTTATACTCGAACTACACACCAGCCAGCTGTTTGACAAAATGTACTGATTATGATTTCTTGAGGAATTGAAGGTCCAATACATGTCTTATTAGTTGAATGACTATATGATGATCAAAGGAATATATGTATATGATATTATCTCTATAGTTTTAGGAATTGACCAAGCCTCACTCGGGGGGTTGTAGGCTCGGGTAACCTTATTGAGGGATTTATACCTTGATTGCATTGCTCGGGAGGTGGTAGGCCCATGCAACCATGTCGATAGGTTTGTTCCTTGATAACCACATTTTGGGGTTTGTACTCCATCAACCATGTTGGGGGGTTTGTACCTCATCAACCACGTTTGGGGCTTTGTACCTCATTAACCATGTTGGGGGGTTCGTACCTCATTAACCTATTGAGGGATTCGTACCTCATTCGCCTCTCCAAGGGGCTGGTATGCCTTCGATATGCACTAATAATGGTCTCTCCCTACACATATATTATATTCTACATAAGTATGATTTACTCTAAGCATCTTCCATGCATGTCATATTGCTATGCTCAACTATTGCCTAATTATGTATTTTGATTATGTTCCCTATCTATTGTTGCATTGCATCCTACATACTTAGTACATTCAAATATACTAACACATACTCTATGCCTACATGATATTACAATATAGGAACCGGAGCTCCAATTGATTCTCCTCCTCATGGCTAGACAAATTGTTCAAGTAAGCTTTTGGTTAGTTCTCAAGTCCGGGGACAATATCTATCTTTTTTCATGCTTATGTTTAGACTATATCTCGTATATTTGGATTACCTAATGTTATTAGTATGAGGGTGAGCCGGTTGCTTGTCTTGGCCTCTGCAAAGTTCTATGTTTAGCGGTGTTGTTGAACAAATATGTAAGGATGTTGTGAGCTTGACTCTCTCTTGATTCTCTTGAAGTTTTTATGCAATGAAGGTTTTCCCTTAGTCCCTGTGCCTTTATTTCTACTGTTTCATTATGTTTAATTGCTTCCGTAACCAAGGATGTGTAATGATATGTTAAGAGGCTTTCTTGGGGTTACTTCGGGTTCCCCTTGCGCCGTGTCATATCTAGGCCCTAGTATGGGTCGTGACAATGACTCTCCCACTCAAGGAGGTTCATTAGGGAATTGGAATATGACCCTACGAGTTCTAAATTAATAGAGGCATAATATGCATGCAACCAATCCATCCCAAGAATGACATCAAAATTCACCATATGCAACTAAACAAAATCACAAGGCAACATTTTATGCAAAATAGAAACGGGATAATTTCTATAGACCATTCTAGCAGTAATGGATGCAGCAAAGGGAGTGGACACCTCATAAGGCTCAGAAAACAACTCGGATTTAACATGGAACTTTTTGGTAACAAAAGGAGTAACAAAAGAAAGAGTAGCACCCGAGTCTTTCTGCCACGACCCAAACTAGGGCCTAGATTTAACATGGCGCATGGGGAACCCGAAGGAATCCCAAGCAAGCCGCTTAACATATCATTACACATCCTTGGTCGCTGAAGCAATTAAACATAATAAAAGAATAGAAATAATGGCATAGAGACTAAGGGAAAACCTTCATTTCATAAAAGATCAAGAGTGTAAAAGAGAGTCAAGCTTATAGCATCATTACAAACTTGTCCAACAACACCTCTAATTATAGGACTTAGCAGGGGCAAAGACAAGCAACCAAGCTCACCCTCATAAAAATGACAATAGGCAATCCAAATATACAAGATTTAGTCTAAATATAAGCATGAGAGGAGATAGATATTGTCCTCGGACATAAGGACCCACCAAAACCTAACTTGAACAATCTGTTTAGCCATATGGAGGAGGATAATCAAACGGAGCTTCGGTTTCTACATGGTAATATCATGTAGGCATAGAGCATGTGTTCGTATATCTGAATGTACAAAGTATGTCGGATGCAATGAACCAAGAGATAGACAATATAGTCAAAATGCATAGTAATAGGCAATGAATAGGTAAAATCTCAAAATAGCATGCATGATCAATGCTTGAAGTAAAACATGCTTGTAAATCATCTTCTTATATAGAACCTAATACATGTGTATGAATAGACCATCGTCATAGACCAAACATTCCATTATTTGAACTCCAAGGCACCCCTCCCCTTGAAAGGTTAATTGAGGTACAAACCCTTCAGTTGGTAGTACGAGCATACTATCCCCCGATAAGATGATTGAGGCTTGGTACCCCCTCAACAAGGCAACCGAGGTTGACACCCACTCGACAAGCTTATTGAGGCTTGACACCCCCTCAGAAAGGCCACCGAGGCTTGATACCCCTTCGACAAGGTGATTGAGGCTTGATACGCCATCAACAAGGTCACTGAGGCTTGACACCCCCTCGACAAGGTGATTGAGGCTTGATACTCCCTCAACAAGGCAACAAACTTGCAACACCATGAACATATTTCATGAATTCAACACTTATATACATTTCTTTCGTCGTCATAAAGTCAATTAACTCATAAGCCAAGCATTAGGCCTTCAACAACTCAAGATACATTAATCGGATATTTTTTCAAACACTTGGTGGGTGTGTAATGTTAGTGTAAAAACGATGTAATTCAAGACTGAAATCATGCAAGAAAATTCAATATAAAACTACCCACTAATACTTGGTATCACCATCATGCAATATACATCAAAATCCTTCATCAAATCTCAAGATAGATCAAAGATTCATAGCCCAAAATATGCTTAAACAATCACACTTTTACAAAACTCCAACATAATTCATAGTCAAATTCACAGTAAGTAAGACCCATAATTAAATCAACTTAGAAACATGATATTTACGTAAAAAAAAAGAAGCTTGGCAACCATGGGTGAAAAGACCCAATGGTTGAAACCCACGTACCTTGACTTTAGAGAATTCCTTGATGAAGATTTGAATGGAGACTTGAATCTTGGATGAATTCCTTAAGATCCAGAAGGAGATTTGGCACTTGAATTTTGAGAGAAATATTAGTCTAAGTGTTTGAGAGAGTATTGCGTAATGTATTGTATGATATGAAGGTGAAATATGGCTAAGTATAGGTACTTTCACGCATGGGAAGACTTAGACCCAAGACCCAAAGGCATCAGACTAAGATTAAAACAAATGAACAAAATAACACACTGGTGCGCCCATGATGCATCACACTTGGGGTGCTATTCTTCTCTGGAAATCGCAAACTTTGATTTTTTCAGATTTTGATACGGTTGCTGTAAAATCGGGGTTAGACCCATTTACCACTCAATTTTGCACCCCGAACAAAAATATGAAGTCAAATTTTTGATATCATGTACGAATTTTGAGATATATAGAATTTACGATTATGGGCATTTTCGAGGCACATTTTTGGGCACTTCTTGGGGACGTTTCAATATCTTTCCCTTGGGAACATTCGTCCCTGGATGTCAAAGAAATATACATGTGGAGATTAATCGTGAAGAAATAAGCCCCAACAAGAATGCAAAAATATATTTAAAGCACTATTTTCAAAATTTCAACATAAGTGTCAAAATCATCATGAACTTATCAACATAAACGTGAATGTGTGCAAATGACATAGGGCTGAAACATAAGATTTGAAATCATGAAAAGGACTTGATTTGTTATCATAGCTTGAATAGAATAAAAGAGGTATGGATGTTGCTTTTCTATGCCCACTCCGGCTCCCCGAGAGACACTTTCGACTTGACAATTCTTCCAAAGGCCTTAACGAGCACTACATCTTTATTAATCAACTTTAAACACACACAACACACTTTAGTATCAAAAGTCACCATCTCCCATTTGGGAGAAAACCTCCACTCTTCCATCCCTTACCAAGACCCCCAACTCCATTAAGACGAAATCAAGGCCTTGCCTAACTAGATCCCTTTAACCAAAGAAAATTTGGAACCATCAAAACCACTACACCACCATTCTCAACTTTACCCAATCTCTTACCAAACCTAGCAAACCGGTGAACTCCTCCAACCACCTTCTTGCCACCCAAAAATTCCCACTTTCCATAAATAACAAGAAATCTCAAATTCTTTAAAATTCACAACATCACCCTCAAACGATTCACAAGCTCTTCCTCACTTCCTGAAACAAACCAACATTCCATCGACAAAGACCACCACAACATATCAAGGTACGGATTAAAGATCCTATTCATGAGACCTATAGACATAACCGGTGCACTAGCCACACCAAAAGACACTACTCCAAACTCAAAATATCGTAAAGGACATCAAGGACTCATTGACCATTGAAATCGACTCAATAGAAATAACTTAGATTTAACACCCCCAAATCTTACAAGATGATAAATGTAATCCTTAGAGATCAATTATACCTTAAGACAAGAAAAGGACTTACCCCTTTACTACCACTCAAGGACGGGTTTAACAGGGAATTGGAATTTGACCCTACGGGTTCTACAACCAATGAGGACACAATATGCATGTAATCAATCCATCCCAAGAATAACATAAAAATACATTATATCTAATCCAACAAAATCATAAGTCTAGATCTAAATGCAACATGACCATGGAACAATTTCCATAAACCCTTCTAGCAACAATAGACTCAGTAATGGGATAGACACTAAAAATTCACATAACAATCCGGAACACACTTGAAGCCCACTAGCAACTAAAGGAATAATGAAAGGAATAGGGACACCCAAGCCTCCCCATGCATACACATCAAGGTCAAAAGAAACTTCAACATACCGGTAGCAACATCGGGTGCCTCATCCACCCCTTGCCTCCTTTGAAGATAATAGAACCGATTACGTCATGGAGCACCCCCTTGGCCACCTTGGCCCTCTTGATTCACATGATCATCTTGTTCTTGAAATTGACCACTCTTATGCCTTCTTTGAGCATATGGACAATCAACTAGCTTGTGACCCACTTCACTACAACCATACCAAACATTGGTCTTCCTCAAGCATGGCCACCATGGTTCCTCTCCTCCCACACCTCAGACACTTAGGATTAGTTCTCCCATTATTGACATCTTGCATTTTGAGTTAGATACCCTAACAATAGCCAACCTTTTATTTGGAGCATCATCAGACTCTTGTTCTTGGAAATCGCCATCAAATTAAGTCCTCGTGAACACCTCACTTCTCCTCTTTCTAAGTTTCTCACTCTCAAGTTGTTCGTCATAAGTCATGAGACGGGACAAATCCATATCATTTATCAACATAGCGGCATGACACTCCTTATTCACCAAATAGAATACACCCATCACAAACTTATTCATTCTAGACCTTGGATCGGCAACCAATTATGAAGCACACTTGGAGAGTTGGTTGAACATGAGGGAATACTCCCTCATACTCATGGACCCTTGCTTCAAATTCATGAATTCCATCATTTTGGCTTCCCTAAGCTCAAGAGGAAAGAACTGATTGAGAAATGTCGCCTTAAACTCCTTCTAATAAATAGCATCATTATTTTCCCTTTCCACCTTCCTTTGCACAAACCAAATTTGAGCCACTCCCTTTAGTTGATAGGCCGACAACTCCGCCTTTTCCTCTGAATTCACCCCCATGATAGCCACCACTTTATAAACCTCTTCAATGAACTCTTGGGAATCCCTATCCACCTTAGACCCATGGAACACCAGTGAGTTCATTCTAGTGAAGTCCCTTGCCATTGAGGCTGGGGTGAGAGAATGAGGAGCTTGAGCCCCTTGGTTGATTTAATTGGTCATGATATGGGCCAACATGGTGATAGCATTCTGAAACTCAAACTCAGTAGCCCCTCCCTCATGAGGAGTGTGATAAGCCCGTTGTCCCATCGGTGCATGACCCCTCCTTGGTCTTTCTCTTTGTAGCGGCATGGTCAACAACTAGAAGAACAAAGAATATTCATTATGGGAAAAGGAACTTACTTTAAAACTAAGGCACGACATAGACCATGAAGAAGTGAAACATTTACTAAAACGCCTCATATCCTCTTACTAGTCATAGGGCATTTCATGATCACTAACAAGATTCTAATCGTTGCGGTGTGTTAGATGCTGAGGATCATTAACAATCTAGAGCTCTGATATTAAGTTTTTCACGGCCCAAACTAGGGCCTAGATGTAACACGATGCATGGGAACCCGAAAAAACCCCAATACAATCCTCTTAACATATCATTACATATTCTTGGTCGCGGAAGTAGTTAAACACAATAAAAGAATAGAAATAAAGGCATAGGGACTAAGGAAAAACCTTCATTACATAAAACATCAAGAGCATCAAAGAGAGTCAAGCTTATAGCATCATTACATACTTGTCCAACAACACCTCTGAATATAGGCATTAGCGGGAGCCAAGACAAGTAACTAGGCTTACCTTCATATAAATAATAGTAGGTAATCCAAATATACAAGATATAGTCTAAACATAAGCATGAGAGGAGATAGATATTGTCCCAGGATATGAGAACTCACCAAAAGCTAACTTGAATAATCCATCTAGCCATGTGGAGGAGGAGGATGATCAAACAGAGCTCTGGTTCCTACATGGTAATATCATGTAGGCATAGAGTATGCGTTAGTACGTTTGAATGTACTAAGCATGTAGGATGCAATGCAACAAGATATAGGCAACATAGTCAAAATGCATAGTAATGGGAAATAGATAGGCAAAATCTCAATATGACATACATGATTAATGCTTGAAGTAAAACATGATTGTAAATCATATGCTTATGTAGAACCTAACATATGTGTAGAAATAGACCATCATCATAAACCAAACATTCCATTATTCGAACTTCAAAGCACCCCTCCCCTTGAAGATGATTAAGGTACATACCCCTCAATTGGTAGTATGGTCATACCATCCCCTGACAAGATCATTGAGGCTTGGTACCCCTTCAAAAAGGCAACCAAGGCTTGACACCCCTCAACAAGGTGATTCAGGCTTGACACCCCCCTTGATACCCCCTCAACAAGGTCATCGAGGCTTGACATCCCTGTGATAAGGTGATTGAGGCTTGATACCCCTCAACAAGGCAACAAACTTACAACACCATCAAAACAATTTGTGACTTCAACACTTATATACATGGCTTTCATCGTCATAAAGTCACTTAACTCATATGCCAAGCATTAGGCCTTTAATAACTCAAGATACATTAACCGGACATGTTATCAAACACGTGGTGGGTGTGTAATGCTAGTGTAAAAATCATGCAATTCAAGAGTGAAATCATGCAATAAAATTTAATGTAAAACTACCCATAAATACTTGGTATTACCGTCATGCAATATAAATCAAAACCCTTCATCAAATCTCAAGATAGATCCAAGATTCATAGCTCAAAACATGCTTAAATAGTCACACTTTTATAAAACTCAGACATAGTTCATAGTTAAATTCATAGTAAGTAAGACCCATAAGTAAATCAATATGAAAAATGAGATTTAGGTAAAAAGGAAGCTTGGGTACCATGGGTGAGAGGACACAATGGTTGAAACCCACATACCTTGACTTTGGAGAATTCCTTGATGAAGATTTGAATGGAGACTTGAAGCTTGGATGAATTCCTTAAGATCCGGAAGGAGATTTTGCACTTGAATTTTGAGAGAAATATTAGTCTAAGTGTTTGAGAGAGCATTAAGGAATGTCTTATATGATATGAAGGTGAAATATGACTAAATATAGGTATTTTCACGTATGGAAAGACTTAGGCCCAAGGCCCAGAGGCTTTGGACCGAGATTAAAAAAAATTGGACAAAATAACACATTGGCGTGCCCCTGGCACGTCGCGCTTGGGGCACTATTCTTCTCTTGAAATCACAAACTTTGAGTTTTAGATTTTGATATAGTTGCTCTAAAATCAGGGTTATACCCATTTCTCACTTAATTTTGCACCCTGAACGTGAATATGAAGTCAAATTTTTGATATCACGCATGAATTTTGAGATATATGGAATTTACGATTATGGGCATTTTCGAGGCACATTTTTTAGCACTTTTTGGGATCATTTAACTATCAATGCATACACATCAAAATAAAAGACTTTTAACATACCGGTGACGACATAGGGAATCTCATCTACACCTTGTCTCCCTTGAAGATCATAGAACCGATTGTGCCTTGGGGCACCACCTTGTTGGCCTCCTCTTCCCCTAGGACCCATATTTGCACCTTGGCCTTGTGGACGACCATCTTTACCCCTATTTCGATTATGTGGGTAATCTATCACCTTATGACCCACTTCAGCACACCCATAACAAGCATTAGTATCCTTCAAACTTGGGCCATTGTGACCCTTAATACGTCTTGGGCATATAGGATTAGGTACCACACCACCACCACCTTGGACCCTTGGATTGTCATTACGAAACCTTCTATTAGGAGCACTGGGTGACCCTTGCCCTTGATGAAATCGACCACCCTTGGGACTTTGGAATCTACCTTCAAAATCGGCCTTCTTGGCCTCACTCATTCTCCTCTTTCTCAACTTTTTCCCTTTAATTTTCAGCGTAAGTCATGAGGTGGGACAAGTCCATATCACCTATCAACATGGTGGCATGACATTCTTCATTTACCAAGTAGGACACACCCATCACAAAGTTGTTCATCGAAGACCTTAGCTCGGCCACCAATTGTGGAGCATATTTGGAGAGTTGATTGAACTTGAAGGCATACTCCCTCACACTCATCGACCCTTGCTTTAGATTCATGAATTCCATCATTTTTGCCTCCCTTAGCTCAAGAGGGAAGAACTGGTTGAGAAACACCACCTTAAACTCCTCTAAAAGGATCACACTGTTGTTCCCCTTCTCCACTTTCCATTGAGTAAACCATATTTGGGCCACCCCTTTGAGTTGGTAGGCCGCCAACTCCGCTTTCTCCTCTGAGTTAACCCCCATAATAGACAATACTTTGTATACCTCATTAATAAATTCTTAAGTATCCTCATCCACTTTAGACCCATGGACCTTGGTGGGTTCATCTGAGTAAAATCCCTCATCCTTGAGGCCGGAGTACGAGTACAAGGGGCTTGGGCCCCTTGGTTGAGTTGATTAGTCATGGCATGGGCTAGCATGGTAATAGCATCCCGAAACTCATCGTTAGCCGGTTGTTCTTCGGGCAAACGAGCTCTTCTTCCTCTTGAAATAGGCATTATCTAGCATAGCAAAGAACATTCCTTAGGGGAAAACCTTAACTTCTCTATCACAACATAGATCAAGAAGAAGGAAAACATTTCCTAAAATGCCTCATAGACTCTTACTCATAGTTGTGGTACACTTCACAACCATGAATAAGACTTTAATCAACGTGGTGTATTAGATGTCGAGGACTATTAACAATCTAGTGCTCTAATACCAAATTTGTAATGACCAAGCCTAGGGCCTAGATGTGACCCGACGAATGGGAACCCAAAGGGGTCCCTAAACAAGCCTCTCAACATATTATTTACACTTCCTTGGTCGCGGAAGCAATTAAATAACATCAAGAGAGTAAAACAAATAGGGTTAAAAGGATTAAGGGAAGTTTTATATAACCATAAATAAACAAGAGTCAAGGACATAGCATAATTAAATCACTTGTCCAACACCACTTCTAAACATAGAGCTGAGCAGAGCCAAGACACTTTTCAAGCTCACCCTCATAGTAGCAAAAGTTCAACTTAAGGAAATAACATAAGCAAGAGTAGCATAGCTAGTATCCACGAACTTGAAGACTCACCAAAGCTTATCTTCAAGATGTCACAACTAGCCACATAGAGGATGATTGTGAGGAGCTCCGATTCCTACATGGTAATATCATGTAGACATAAAGTATGCATTAGTACGTTTGAATGTACTGAGTATGTAGGGTGCAATGAAATAAGAGATAGGCAACATAGGCGAAATGCATAAAAATAGGCAATGGATAGTAAAATAACAATATGGCATTCATAATTAATGCTTGAAGTAAAACATGCTTATGTAGAACATATTACATGTGTAGAAAGAGACTATCATCATAGACCAAGCAAACTATTACATTGAGTCCAAGGCATGTCACCCCCTTGGAAGGTGATTGAGATATATACCCCTCAATTGGTTGATAGGCATGCCACCCCTCCATCATAGTGGTCAAGGTATATACCCCTCAACATGGTAAATAGGCATGTCACCCCCATCAAAGTGACCAATGTATATACCCCTCTATATGGTAGAGGTGCATGTCACTCCCCATTAAAGTGGCCAAAGTATATACCCCTTAACATGGTAGATAGGCATAGCACCCTCCATCAAAGTGGTCGAGGTATATACCTCTCAACATGATAGATGGGCATAACACTCCCTCCCTCCCCTCATTGAAGTGGTTGAGACATATCACCATGTCAACAAGGTGTAGTCAACTTGTAACACTATAGATACGTTTCACATACATACATTACTTTCATTATCATAAGTTCACTTGACTCATAGGTCATCCAATTGATCATCAATAACTCAAGATTCCTTAATTAGATATTTTATCAAACACTTGGCGGGTGTGTAATGCTAGTTCAAAATCATGCAATTCAAGAGCAAAATCATGTGAGAAAACTTAATGTAAATCAACCTACTAACACTTGGTAACACCTTCATACAAGATACATTGAAATACCTCAACCAATCTTATTATAGACCATATATATATAGTTCAAAACATGCTTACACAGACCACATTTCATAAAACTCTAACATAGTTTATAATCAAATTCATAGTAAGATACACCCATAGATAATTCAACTTGAAAATATACAATTTACATAAAAAGGAAGGTCGGGACCATGGGTGAAAGGATCCAATGGTTAAAATCGACATACCTCAACCTTAGAGATTTTCTTGATGAAGATTTGGATGAGAACTTGAAGCTTAAATGAATTTCTTGATATCCGAAATAAGTTTTTGGACACTTAAATTTGGGTGAGATATTTGGCTAAGTATTTTAGAGCGTTTTGGGGAGTGTTTTGAATGATACAGGGTTGAAAAATGACTAAGTATAGCTATTTTTACGCATATGAAGGCTTAGACTCAAAAACTCAAAGTCTTATGCCGAAATAAGAAAAACTGGCAACAAAATGCACTGCTCTGCGATGGCTCCATATGACGGAGCCAATACGCACTACTTCTGGAAATTGAAATTTTTGAAAAATAAATTTTTGCTGCGGTTGCTCTAAAATCGGGGTTATACCCATTTATTTTTCCTCATGATCAACAATATGAAGTTGGACTTTCGATATTACGCGTGAATTTTGAGACATATGAAATTATGAATATGGGCATTTTCGAAGCACATTTTTGGGTACTTTTTTGGGATCTCTTCATGCCCGGTGTCCACTAGGAAGGGAAGAGAGAGAGAGCTTATAACACTATGCCCGGTATGTATGCATTTCCTTGAATAAGGTGATGTTTGGTACTAAGTGATTTCGTAAGTGGTGGTGCTATGATTGATGTATTGGTAAGTGGATGTGTTGGCATATTGGTAACAATGATTGTTCATGATTATTTCCATACGTCATTTAGCTAGCCTTAATATGTTACTTATTATGCATGCATGCTCATGAAGTAAGTTGATTGAAGTTTCATGTGCAATTATGAAAATGTAACACTCATACTTTTAAAATGATTTCCATGATAGAGACTTTGAAAATTGCATGAAAACCATATTTAATTTGCATTATTGTTTAGTAAGGAGTTGATGGATATTTCTATTCATTCTATTTCTATTCACATTCAAGGACATATGTTCCCAAGGGGGGTATATTGAAACACCCCTTAACGAAGCTCCAAAAGACCCTATGATGCATTTTTTTAAATATGTGAAAATCCATGCAGAATTTCACAAATCCGACCTCATATTCTTGTTCAGAGTAGAAAATTGTGTGGCAAACAGTTACCTACAAGGTACACTTTACCCGTGCCAAAATAATATTTTTTTGATAAAATTTCACAAAGGCAGTGGTTGTTCGCGTCGCAGCCGAGATGCGGACTTGATGCGACTTAGGTTAAAAATTCGCTTTTTCACATAAGGATAATTGGGTAATTATCCAATATCTATATATATGTAAAACCCTTATCCTTAGCCATTTTCAACTCCAAAACTCACCAAAAACCTCTTAAATTCCTCTCTAATCTTCAGCAAATCCTCCATCCATTCTCAAGATTCTTAAGAAGTTTTATTGGGATACAACAAAACCAAGTCAAGCCCTAAGTTCTCCTTAACTCTTTCTTCAAGTGTCACGACCCAAGCTTAGGGTGTCGACGTGACCGGTAAATGGGGTACCTGAAGGAAACTCAAACAAGCCTCATAGAATATCATCACACATCCTTGATCGTGGAAGCAAGATAAATCAACATAAGAAATATAAACAAGGGAAATTGGGACTAAGGGAGAGAGAAGACTTATATTTAAATAGCTTGAATATCATAAGTGAGTAAAGCAGAAGCATAATACATATCTTGTCCAACAATACCTTTAACATAGAACTTAGCGGGGGCCAAGACAAGCAACCGACTCACCCTCATAGTCAAAGTATACCAAAAAGGAATGATAGTCTTTAATACATAGTAAAAGAACATAGATATTGCCCTAGGACATGAGGAATAACCAACTAGCTTAAATAGATACCACTTGCCCTATTGAAGAGGATGATGACTAAATGGAGCTCTAGTCCCTATATGGTAACATCATGTAGGCATAGAGTATGCTTAGTATGTTTGAACATACTCAGTATGTAGGATCAAATGCAACAATAACTAGCCAACTTGTTCAAAATGCATAAGCGTAGGCAATGGATAGCATAATAACAATATGACTTGTATGAATGGTGCTTGCAGTAAAATCATGCTTATGTAGAACATAGTCATAAGTAGAAAGAGACTATCTTTTGGCGAATGGGCTTACCACCTCCCATTCCAGGTGATTGAGATATCAACCTCTCAATTTAGTTATTAACATACACCACCCACCTTAAAAATGAATGAGGTATCAACTCCTCAATTTGGTAATGAGGTATCAACCCCTCAATTAAGTTAATGAGACATCAACCCATCAATTTAGTTAATGAGGTATCAACCCCTCAATTTGGTTAATGAGGTATCAATCCCTCAATTTGGTTATGGTCAATTCAACACTACATAGAGAAATACTATATACATACTTTTCATTCTATCCTCATCATAACATCATATACATACTCTTCTTTCATCATCATGCATACTTTTCATGAAATCTAACACATATTCATCCTTACTTTATCATCATAGAGTCATTCATAACATAAGACAAGCATTAGACTTTCAATTCCTCATGAAACCCTAGCCGGATATTTTATCAAACATTTGGCAGGTGTGTGGTGCTAGTGTAAAACCATGCAATTCAAGAGTGAAATCATGCAAGAAAATCCATTGGAAAACCATCAATCAATACCTTGCAACAGCCTCAAGCAATATACATCAAAATCTCTCATCAAATCCAACATTAGATCCAAGAATTATAGCTCAAAACATGCTAAAGCAATCATACTTTCATTTATTCCATATCACTATGCAGTAAATTTCTTAATATACAAAATCCACATATAAAATCAACTTTAAATTATGCAAGTTAAGTAGAAAAGAGGATTGGGCACCCTGCGTGAAAGGACTCAATGGTTGAAACCCACATACCTTGACTTGGGAGAATTTTTTGAAGAGAACTTTAATGGAGACTTGGAGCTTGAGTGAAATCCTTGATGAAATCCTTAAGATTGGTCTTGAGTTTTGGGACTTGAACTTAGGGTGAAATATGAGTCTAAGTTTTTGAGTAAGTATTGGGGAATGTTTAGGATGATATGAGGGTGAAATAAGGCTAAGTTTAGGTATTTTCAATTATGGGAATCCTTAGGCCCAAGACTTGAAAGTCTTGGACCAAAGTCAAGAGAAAACAGGACCAAAATGGACTGCTCACTGGAATTGCATTTTCTGCACAAATGAGTTCCACGAAAGTAGGCATAACTCCTTCATTCGAACTCAAAATGAGGTGAAACCAAGCATGTTGGAAAGGTATTTCAAAGATCTTTAATTTGATTGGTCGTGGACTACCCAGTTCTTTGTGTTTTAAGAGATTTGACCTTTCAAAGTTGACCCTCCTAAATCGCGTTTTTGCAATTTTTGGATTTTGATACGGTTGCTCTAAAATTCATGTTAGACCTATTCCCCACTCAATTTGACCCCCTTTAAAAGAATATGAAGTCAGATTGTCGAAATAATGAAGATAATTTTAGATATATGAAAATTACGATTCCCTGCACTTCCAAGGTGCATTTTTGGGCACTTTTTGGAGTCGTTTCAATATCTCCCCCTTGGGAACATTCGTCCACTAATGTCAAAAATGTACAAGAGAAGAGTAATCATAAAGAGATCGTCCCCAATAAGAATGCAATAATACACTTTAAAACACCATTTTCAAAACCTCGACATAAGTGTAAAATTATCATAAACTTGCTAACGTAAACATGAATGCATATGAATGAACATAGGGGTTGAAACATAAGGATTGAAATCGTAGAAAGGGCTTGACATGTCATAATAAGATTTAATAGAATGAAAGAAATACGGATATTTCTCCTCCATGCCCCCTCCGGCTTCCTGAGGGACACATACGAATACATGAATATTCCAAGGGCCTCAATGAACACCACATCCCCATTAATCAACCTCTCCACTCATCCATCCAACACCTCCATTGAGACCTCCTCCAAGCCAACTTATCCTCCACCTCACCCACAACTTAAAGAGTTCTAAAACACTAGAGTCACCAACACATCCTATCCACCTAGAAGCATGAAGAACCGGGCGAACCATATCTACATCCATAGGCAAATCCCCAAACTTATGCAACCTTAGCAACCTCTCTCTACACTCTATAAGGACTCATAATCCTCAACTCAAGTGTCAACCTTAAATACACCTAACCCACTTGGTACCATAGCCACCATCTCCCTCTTGGGAGACAACCTCCACTCTATCATATTCTCACCAAAAACTTCTAACTCTAAATAAGGCAAAATCAAGGCCTTGCTTAAACTAGACCTCTTCAACCAAAGAAGATTTGGAACCACCAAGAACACTATACCACCATTCTCAACTTCCCTCAACCTATTTCCAATCTAACCAATTGATGGATCCGACTAGTCTCCTTCTTGCCACCACTATCCACATATGCTAGGCTACCTAGAGCACTGACCGCAAAATTAGCCTTACTGGGGAAAAATAATGCACACTCATTCAAAATCCTTAAAGAATCCTAACCACCTTCTCGCTATCCGCAATGCACACATATCATATTCAGCAAACAACCTCTCATCCTCCAAGACTTGCAACGCTACTCCCAAATGATTCACAAGCTTTAAACAATTCAAGACCTCATCACTAGAGACCACTACAAACATATCAAGGTAGGGTTTTAAGACCCTATTCAAGAAATCCATAAAGACCCTCGGTGCACAAGACAACCAAACAATTCTATCAATACTAATAATGTTTATTCCTAGTCTGAAAAGACACTTAGGGACATCACCTACCCTCATATTCATTTGGAGACAACACCCGTACCAAAGATCAACCTTAGAGAAATGACTAACCCATTGTAGTTGACCAAGTAGGTCACCTATCCTTAGCCATCACATAACAACCTTACAGGTGCTACCCTCACCGAAAGCATACTATGCAAGTAACCAAACCATCCCAAGACCTCCAACACCTCAAACTAAGTCCAACCGAGCCTACAAGACAAGACTCTACGCAATGATCACAAGGGGAAACCCTTATAGACCCCTACTAGACACAACAGATTCACGTAACCATCCTGGACACATACACATACAAGTCCTACTAGCACAAAGGACTAGCACAAGAAATAGCAACCCCTGGGCCAATTTCATTCTTTTAACTAACTGAGGAAGAATTTGCAAATTGATAAAACCTGGTGAGCAAATTTTTCATCTCAAAGCACCCTACTCAAAAATGTCGATCACAACATTGGCCTCACTTAGGGTCAACTAAGTTGTTGGAGAAACAATAGAAAAGGACCTACTCAAAAGCTCCGACAATAGCCCACTAAACTCAAGAATCTCCTAATACCCAAGGGGGTTAAGGTTTAGGCTTACATCTAATCACCAATGACAATTCTATAAATAAACAACTTAGGTTCGACACATCTAATTCTCATAAGATGAAAAATGCAACCCCTTAGAGACTGATTGTATATTAACACATGAAATGGATCTACCTCCCTTGCTACCATTCGACAACCTCCCACTCGAAGACGGGCTCATTAGGGAGTCCGAATATGACTCTACGGGTCCTACCACCCATGAAAACACAACAAACATGCAACCATTCCATCCCCACAATGACATCAAAATCCACTATGCCATCTCCAACAATTCACGAAGCAAGACCTAATGCAATACAAACCTGGATCAATATCTATGAACCTTCTAGCAACAATATACCCAACAAAAGGATAGACACCAAAGATCCACACAACAACTTGGGCACATAAGAAACCCCACTAGCAACCAAAAGTAATAATGAAAGAAATCGTGAAACTCGGATCCATCAACATAAAAACCTTCAACTTACCTTCCTTTGCCTTGATCATTGAAGCGGCATGATCAACTAGAATAGCAAGGAACATTCGTTAGAGGGAAAATCCCTATCTCATTTCTAAAGCATGACATAGATCATAAAGAAGGAAACTATTTCCTAAAACGTCTCATAGACTCCTACTCATAGTTGTGGTGCACAACACAACCATGAATAAGACTCTAATTGATGCGATGTGTTGGACTCTGAGGATCTTTCAACCTAGTAATTTGATACCATCTATGTTACAAACCAAGCCTATGGCCTAGGCGTGACCGGCGAGTGAGGAACCCCAAATAAGCCTAATTGCATATCATTACACAACCTTGTTCGTGGAAGCAAGATAAATCAATATATGAAACATAAACAAGGGAAATTGGGACTAAAGAAGAGAGAGACTTATATTTAAATAACTTGAATATCATAAGTGAGTAAAGCTCAAGCATAATACATATCTTGTACAACAACACCTCTAACATAGAACTTAGCGGGGTCCAAGACAAGCAACTAGACTCACCCTCATAGTCAAAGTATACCAAAAAGGAAATATAGTCTTTAATACATAGCAAAATATCATAGATATTTCCCTAGGACATGAGAACTCACCAACTAGCTTGAATGGATACCACTAGCCAAGTGGTGGAGGATAATGACCAAATAGAGATCCAGTTTCTACATGGTAACATCATGTAGGCATATATTATACGTTAGTACCTTTGAATATACTAAGTATGGAGGATGAAATGCAACAATAAATAGGCAATTTAGTGAAAATGCATAATCATAGGCAACGGATAGTATAATAACAATATGATATGTATGGATGGTGCTTGAAGTAAAATCATGCTTATTTAGAACATAGTTCATTAGTAGAAAGAGTCCATCTTTTGGCTAATGGGCTTACCACCTCCCATTCTAGGTGATTCAGGTATTAACCTCTCAATTTGGTTAATGAGGTATCAACCGCTCAATTTGGTTAATGAGATATCAACCTCTCAATTTAGTTAATAAGGTATCAACCCCTCAATTTGGTTAATGAGGTATCAACCACTCAATTTTTTAATGAGGTATCAACCCCCCAATTTGGTTATGGTCAATTCAACACTACATATAGTAATACCATATACATACTTTCCTTCTATCCACATCATAACATCATACACATACTCTTCTTTCATCATCATGCATACTTTTCATGAAAGAAACACATATTAGCCCTTCTTTCATCATCATAGAGTCATTCATAACATAAGACAAGTATTAGACCTTCACTTCCTCAAGAAACCCTAGCTGGACATTTTATCAACCACTAGGCGTATGTGTAGTGCTAGTGTAAAACCATGCAATTCAAGAGTGAAATCATGCAAGAAAATTCATTGTAAAACCATCAATCAATACCTTGCAACAAACTTAAGTAATGTGCATCAAAATCCCTCATCAAATTCAACATTAGATCCAAGAATTATAGCTCAAAACATGCTAAAGCAATTATACTTTCATGAACCTCAAATCACTGTGTAGTAAATCTATTAATATATAAAACCCACATGTAAATTCAACTTTAAATCATTTACTTTAAGTAGAAAAGAGGATTGGGCACCATGGGTGAAAGAACTAATGGTTGAAACCCATATACCTTGACTTGGGAGAATTTCAAGAAGAGGACTTTGATGGAGACTTGAAGCTTGAGTAAAATCCTTGATGAAATCCTTAAGATTGGTCTTGAGCTTTGGGACTTGAATTTAGGGTGAAATGTGAGTCTAAGTGTTTAAGTGAGTATTTGGGAATGTTTAGGATGATATGAGGGTGAAATAAGGCTAAGTATAGGTATTTTTAAGTATGGGAACCCTTAGGACCAAGACTTAAAAGTCTTGGACCGAAGTCAAGAGAAAATAGAACCTAAATGGACTGCTCACTGGAATTGCATTTTCTGCACAAATGAGTTCCACGAAAATGGGCATTACTCCTTCATCCGAACTCAAAATGAGGTGAAACCAAGCTTGTTTGAAAGCTAATTCAAAGAGGTTAAATTCATTAGGTCGTGGGACACCCAGTTCTTTGTGGTCTAAGAGATATTGCCTTTTAAAGTTGACCCTCTTAAATCACATTTTTACAATTTTTGAATTTTGATATGGTTGCTCTAAAATTTGGGTTAGACCCATTTACCACTCAATTGGACCCCCTAAAAAAGAATATGAAGTAGGATTTACAAAATAATGAATGGATTTTTAGATATACAGAAATTATGATTTCGGGCACTTTCGAGGCACATTTTTGAGCACTTTTTGGGATCGTTTCAATATCTACCCCTTGGGAACATTCGTCACTGAATGTCAAAGAAATGTACAAGATAAGAGTAATCATAAAGAGATCAGTCCCAACAAGAATGAAACAATACACTTTAAAATATCATTTTCAAAACCTCGACATAAGTGTAAAATCATCATAAACTTGCTAACTTAAACATGAATACATTTGAATGACATAGCGACTAAAACATAAGATTTGGAATCATAGAAAGGACTTGACATATCATCATAATCTTGAATAGAATTAAAGAAATAAGCATATTGCTCCTCCATGCACGCTCCGGCTTTCTGAGAGACACATACGAATAGATGACTTTTTCAAAGGGCCTTAATGAACACCACATCCGCATGAATCATCCTCTCCACTCATCCGTCCAACACCTCTACCGGGACCTCCTCCCAAGCCAACTTATCCTCCACCCCACCCACAACTTAAAAGAGTTCTATAACACTAGAGTCACCAACACATCCTATCCACCTAGAAGCGTGAAGAACCGGGCGAACCATATCTACGTCTATAGGCAAATCCCCAAACTTATGCAACCATACCAACCTCTCTCTACATTCTATAAGGACTCATAATCCTCAACTCAAGTGCCAACCTAAAATACACATAACCCACTTGGTACCATAGCCATAATCTCCCCCTTGGAGCACAAGCTGCACTCTTATCATTTTCTCACCCAAAACTTCCAATTTTAAATAAGGTGGACTCAAGGCCTTGCTTAAACTAGACATCCTCAACCAAAGATGATTTGGAGCCACCAAGAACACTATACCACCATTCTCAAATTGCCTCAACCAACTTCCAATCTAACTAACCAATGGATCCCATATGTCTCCTTCTTTCCACCACTATCCACACATGCTAGGCTACCTAGAGCACCGACCACAACATTAGCCTTACCGGGGAAAAGTAATGTATACTTATTCATAATCCTTAAAGAATCCAAACCACCTTCTTGCCATCCACAATGCACACCTACCATATTTAGCAAACAACCTCTCATCCTCCAAGACTTGCAACACTACCCCCAAATGATTCACAAGATTTAAATAAATCAATACCTCATCACTAGAGACCACCACAAACATATTAAGGTAGGGTTTTAAGACCGTATTCAAGAAGTCCACAAGCACCCTTGATGCACAAGACAACCAAATAACTCCATCAATACTAATAATGCTTATAGTCTAAAAAGACACGTAGGGACATCACCTACCCTGATCTTCACTTGGAGACAACACCTGTATCAAAGATCAACCTTAGAGAAGTGACTAACCCATTATAGTTGACCAAGTAGGTTACCCATCATTCGTCATCACATCACAAACTTACGGGTGCTACCCTTATCGAAAGCATATGCAAGTAGCCAAACCATCCCAAAACCTCCAACACCTCAAACTAAGTCCAACCAAGATCACAAGACAAGATTATGTGCAACGACCACATAGGGCAACCCTTATAGACCCCTACTAGCCACAATGGACTCATGTAACCATCGGGGACACACACACATACACACACAAGTTCTACTAGCACAAAGGACTAGCATAAGGAATAGCAACACCCGGACCTCTCAAATCACCCTACTCAAAATGTTGATCACAAAATTTGCCTCACTTAGGGTTAACTAAGTCATTAGAGAAACAATAGAAGAGGACTTACTCACAAGCTCTTACAATAGCCCACTAAACTCAAGAAGCTCCTAATACCCAAGCGGGTTAAGGTTTAGGCTAACATCTAATCACCAATGACAATTCTATAAATAAACAACTTAGGTTCAACACCTCCAATTCTCACAAGATGAAAAATGCAACCCCTTAGAGACTAATTATACATTAAGACATGAAATGGATATACCTCTCTTTCTACCATTTGACAACCTCCTTTCAATCGAGGACAGGCTCATTAGGGAGTCGGAATCTAATTCGACGGGTCCTACCACCCATGAAGACACAACAAGCATGCAACCATTCCATCCCTATAATGACATCAAAATCTACCTTGTCAACTCCAACAATTCAAGAAGCAAGACCTAATGCAATACAAACCTGGATCAACACCTATGAACCTTCTAGCAACAATACACACAACAAAAGGAAATACACCAACGATCGACAAACGACTTGGGCACACAAGAAGCCCCACTAGCAACCAAAATTAATAATGAAAGAAATAGTGAAACTCGAATTCATCATCATCAAAACCTTCAACTTACCTTCGTTTGCCTTCCTCATTGAAGTGGCATGATCAACTAGAATAGCAAGGAACATTTGTTAAATGGGAAATCCCTATCTCACTTCTAAAGCACGACATAGACCATGAAGAAGGGAACCATTTCCTAAAGTGTCTCATAGCCTCATACTCATAGTTATGGTGCACAACACAACTATGAATAAGACTCTAATCGATATTGTGTGTTGGACTCCGAAGATCTTTCAACCTAGTGCTTTGATACCATCATTGTCACGACCCAAGCCTAGGGCATAGACATTACCGGCGAATGGAGAACCCGAAGGAACCCCAAACAAGCCTCATAGCATATCATCACACATCATTGGTCGTGGAAGCAAGATAAATCAAGGGATTAATGGAGAGAGAGACTTATATTTAAATAGCTTGAACATCACAAGTGAGTAAAGCTCAAGCATAATACATATCTTATCCAACAACACCTCTAACATAGAACTTAGCGGGGGCCAAGACAAGCAACTAGGCTCACCCTCATAGTCAAAGCATACCAAAAAGGAAAGATAGTCTTTAATACATAGCAAAAGAATATAGATATTGCCCTAGGACATGAGGAGTCACCAACTAGCTTGAATGGATACCACTAGTCACGTGAAGGAAGATGATGACCAAATAGAGCTCTGGTTCCTTCATGGTAATATCATGTAGACATAGAGTATACGTTAGTATATTTGAATGTACTAAGTATGTAGGATGCAATGCAACAATAAGTAGGTCACTTAGTCAAAATGCATAATCATAGGCAATGGATAGCATAATAACAATATGACATGTATGAATGGTTCTTGAAATAAAATTATGCTTATATAGAACATAGTTCATAAGTAGAAAGAGACCATCCATTGGCTAATGGGCTTACCACCTCCCGTTCTAGGTGATTGGGCTATCAACCCCTCAATTTAGTTATTAATATACACCACCCACTTCTAAGGCGATTAAGGTATCAACCCCTCAATTTGGTTAATGATGTATCAACCCCTCAATTTAGTTATGGTCAATTCAACACTAGATAGAGTAATACCATATATATACTTTCCTTCTATCCTCATCATAACATCATACACATACTCTTCTTTCATCATCATGCATATTTTTCATGAAATCAACACATATTAGTCCTTCTTTCATTAGCATATAGTCATTCATAACATAAGACAAGCATTAGACCTTTAATTCCTTAAGAAATCCAAGCCGGATATTTTATTAAATATTTAACGGGTGTGTAGTGTTAGTATAAAACCATGAAATTCAAGAGTGAAATTATGCAACAAAATTTATTGTAAAACCAACAATAAACACCTTGCAACACCCTCAAGCAATATATATCAAAATCCCTCATCAAATTCAACATTAGATTCAAGAATTATAGCTCAAAACATGCTAAAGCAATCATACTTTTATAAACCCCAAATCACTAAGCAGTAAATTTCTTAATATTCAAAACTCACATGTTAAATCAAGTTTAAATATTGCAATTAACTAGAAAAGATGATTGAGCACCATGGGTGAAAGAACCCAATGGTAGAAACCTGCATACCTTGACTTGGGAAAATTTCTTGAAGAGGACTTTAATGGAGACTTGAATCTTGAGTGAAATCCTTGATGAAATTCTTAAGATTGATCTTGAGCTTTGGGACTTGAATTTAGGGTGAAATATGTGTCTAAGTGTCTCAGTGAGTATTGGTGAATGTTTAGGATAATATGAGGGTGAAATAAGGCTAAGTATAGATATTTTAAAATATGGAAACTCTTAGGCCCAAAACGTAAAAGTCTTGGACCAAAGTCAAGAGAAAACAGGACCAAAACGAACTGCTCACTGGATTGTATTTTCTACACAAATGAGTTCCACGAAAATGGGCATAACTCCTTCATCTGAACTCGAAATGAGGTGAAACTAAGTGCATCGAAAAGATAATTCAAAGAGATTTAATTTGAAAGGTCGTGGTCCACCTAGTTCTTTGTGTTCTAAGAGATTTGACCCTTTAAAGTTGACCCTCCTAAATCTCATTTTTGTTGATACGGTTGCTCTAAAATTTAGATTAGACCTATTCCCACTTAATTTGATCCTCTTAAAATGAATATGAAGTTGAATTTTTGAAATAACAAATAAATATTTGGATATATAAAAAATACAATTTTAGGCACTTCCGAGACACATTTTCGGGCATTTTTTGGGGTCGTTTCATTAAGAAACTTCAAGTCTAAGGTATGTGGGTCTTCATCCATGGGTCCTTTCACCCGTGGATTCCAACTCTCTTTTTTCACGAAATTACATGATTTCAAGGTTAGATTCTTTATGGATAAACTTTGTTATGCATTATAAACATGATTAGAGTTTGAATTCTTCAAATAATGATTTTATTACGCTTAAATACCATTGGAATTTGATATTGTAATGAATTTTATGATATTAAAGTTATGTATCTATGATGCTGTGAAAAGCTATCAAAGAACTTGTGGATTTAGTTGGATTTCATGATACCCAAAATGAGGGTTTTACTACAATGTTGATGGGTTTTATTGAATTATTTCCAAATGAATTGATTTTTCTCCTCTCTTATTTTATACTCTTAAATTGCATGATTTAAGCTTATGTGCATATTAATCACCATGTTTTGGCTAAGGTTATTGATGAATTTCTATGTTGTTGAAAGTCCTATTATAAGACATTTAAATTATAAATATTAAGAATGTTGAAAGGATATTATGCATACTATGAGTTCTTGAAAACATTGTGAATATTTTGAATGATACGAAGCCATTTATTTGATTTTATGAAACATTGATTTTGATGTACTATTCTTTGATAAAATTAAGCTATTATGATATTTTGCATGTTATGACTATAACTACGAAGTTGAGGATCGTGTGAGATGAATTTCATGTTTTCATGTCCATGTTTTAAGAGATGTTATGTATGAATGAGGTGGGTTGTTCTAGAGATGATATAAATTGATGAATTGCATGTATAGTCCTCTTGAGTTACATATTTAAAATTACATGCATGAGCCCACCCAATTATCATATTGAGTTCGCTAATTTGAATGATTTCTATTGATGAAGGTTACCTTTGGGCTTCCCATTCGTCGTGTCACGTCTAGGCCCTACTTTTAGGTTATGACATGCATAAAGGTTGTCAAAGAAAGAGTTCTTATTAGTTGAAGAGAGGTGTTCTTCTTGTGGAGCTTGAGACTCAACTCTTATCTAGAGTTTATTGAGTTGCACTTTTGTGAAAGTCTGTTATACCCTAGAGGAGAAAAGATAAGGAGAATACTATTGGACTAGTGAAAACTTTTGCTGTAGTAGGGTTGAATCTCCTTAAAGAGAATGAGATATTCATGCCTCGGCATGAAGATTTTGTTCTTCATTTTTACTTTTTAAATGTTATTTGTAATCCTTGTAATTTTCACCAACAATTTTTAAGGAGATTCACATAGCTGCAATTAAAAAATCTGCGAATGTCAAGATGGGAGATCTTAACAAGACATTTCAGTTCAACGGTAATCATTTTAAGAGATGGAAGGATAAAATACTTTTTTACTTAAGTATTCTAAATATTTCTTGTGTGTTAACTGAGAAGAATCCTAACAAAGTTGACATTCTCTCCATGGATAATGATGAACTAATTTCTAACCTAGAGAAAGTGGACAAATACAATGATGACTCCTACAAGTGTCGGTATTATATTTTAAATTGTCTGTCTGGTAATTTTTATGATTATTATGATAGAATTTACTCTAGTGCAAAGAAAATTTGGAAAGCATTGCAGAGTAAGTATGACATCGAAGAAGTTGGAGCAAAAAAATATGCTACTAATCGATTTTTTTGTTTTCAAATGGTGAAAAACAAATCAGTGGTAGATCAAGCTCAATACTTCATAATAATTTTTGGAGATCTTAAATCCGAGGAGGTCAAAATTGAGGATAACCTTATTGTTTATGGCATAGTTAATAAATTTCTACCTTCTTAGAAGGAATTTCAAAAAACTATGCATCACAAGCAAAAGGAAACCTCTCTTGATGCATTGATAATGAAAATCCGCATGGAGGAGGAGGCAAGGGGCCATGATGCGTTTTTACAATTAGAAGAGAGCAACACCACACCGAAAGTAAATTTAGTTACTTCGAATAATGTTACTTCTGATTCTAATAATATTACTTCTATGAAGCTTAAGAAGAAAAATTTCAAGAAAAAGAATGGTAGACCTCCCAAGAAAAATAATGGTGAAAATAATCAAGAATCAAGTACAAAATCAACAAGATCAAGACAAGGGACCGTGCTTTGTCTGTGGCAAGAGTAGGCATGTTGCTCGATTTTGAAAATATCAAAAATGTGGTCCTACATATCAGGTAAACGTTACTGAAGAGCCTTTTGAGGTGGTGATTATAGACATATTTATGGTTGAGAAAATTGATGGATGGTAGGGTGATTTTGTTGCAAACTGTTATGTCTATTATGACAAAGACTGGTTTAAAAAATATACTTCTTTTGAGGAGCTCAAAACCATCATGCTTGGTGATTCACACACTACTCAACTGATTGGAGTAGAATAAGTCGAATTGTGTTTTACCTCTAGAAGGGTATTAACTTTGAAAGATGTACTTTTTACTCCTTTCATGAGAAAAAATTTGATATCTAGTTTTCTTCTAAATAAAGCAGACTTCAAACAAATTATAGAATTTGATCAATAAGTAATTGGGAAAAAGAGTATTTTTGTGGGAAAAAGGGTATGCTTGTGATGAGATGTTTAAACTGAATATTGAAATAAATAAAAATTCTATTTATATTTATATGTTTTCTTCTACTAATTTTTAGCGTGCTTATTTGTGTAATATAAATGATGATATGTCTGAATTACGAGTAGTTTCGGATTAATCCCAATAGTTAAAAAGGATTTCGAAAAATGTAAGGCTTGTAGCAAAGTAAAGTTCACTAAAAGGCCTCATTTTCAAGTTGAAAGAAAATCTGATTTATTAGAATTAATTTATACTGATACTTGTGAACTTGGAGGAATCTTAACTTGTGGAGGAAATAGATATTTTATCACTTTCATTGACGATTTGTCTAAGTTTACATATGTTTACTTAATGAAAAATAAAAGTGATATTTTTGAATATTTTAAAGTGTATCTCCATGAGGTTGAAAATCAGTTTGAAAGAAAAATAGAAAGAATTAGAAGTGATAGAAGCTATGAATATGAGTCAAATGAGTTTAATTCTTTTGTCAGATCATTGGGAATAATTCATATAACAACTCTTCATTCCCCTGCATCTAATGGTGCAGCAGAAAAGAAAAATAGAACTTTGGTTGAATTGACTAATGTCATGCTTATTGAGTCAAGCGTACCTTTAAATTTTTGGGGTGAAGCTATTTTGACTGCTTGTTATGTGTTGAATTGTGTGCCTCATCAAAAGTCTAAACTAAGTCTTTTTAAGTTGTGGAAAGGTCACAAGCCAAACTTGGGATATCTAAGAGTTTGGGGTTGTCTAGCATTTGTAAGGCTAATGGATCCCAAGATGACAAAATTGGGTAAAAAAGTTCTACTTGTGTTTTTTATGGTTATGCTTCAAATAGTACAACCTATAGATCTTTTAATCTTGAAGAAAATATTGTTATTGAATCAAGTGATGTTATTTTTCATGAAAATAAGTTTTCTTTTGATTCTAAAAATAGTGGGGGACAAAGAATTAAACAAAATGTTTTGTCACCTAGTTCTTCTACTTGTACTTTGAAAAGAAATAAAGAAAATGATAATTTAAATTAAAAAGAAGTAAAAGAGCTAGAGTACAAAAAGATTTGGCCCTGATTTTTATATTTTTAATATTGGAGATGACCCTCTTACTTTAAAGAAGCATTATCTTCACATGATGCAATTTTCTGGAAAGATGTTGTAAATGACGAAATGGAATCACAAATTTCTATTAAAATTTGGAAGTTAGTTGATTTACCATCGAATTGTAAAACAATTAGTTGCAAATGGATCTTACGAAAAAAGTTAAAACCAGATGAATCTATTGATAAATATAAGGTTAGACTAGTTGTAAAAAGATTTAAGCAACTTGAACGTCTATAGTTTTTTAAAACTTTTTCTCCGATAACTAGAATAACATCCATTAGACTATTAATTGCTATGACTGTAATTTTTTATTTACAAATTCATCAAATAGATATAAAAAATATTTTTTTAAATGGAGACCTAAATGAAGAGATTTATATGGAATAACTCTAGGATATTATTAAAGCAGGCCAAGAAAGAAAAAAATATAAACTTACCAAATCTCTATATGACTTGAAACAGGTACCGAACCAATGGCATGAAAAGTTTGATTCATACGTGATTGAAAATGATTTTAAAACAAATGAGTGTGATAAGTGAATATATCATAAGTGTTGAAATAATTCATATGTTATTATTTGCCTATATGTTGATAATTTATTGATCTTTAGCTCTAATATGAATGTTATTAATGAAGTAAAAATATTCTTAGTAGCCAGTTTGATATGAAAGATCTTGGTGAGGCAAATTTTATTCTTAAAATAAAAATAACTAGAACATGTGATACAATTTTCCTTGACCAGTTACATTATGTTGAGAAAAGTTTTTAAAAAATATAACTTTATTGATTGTAAACATATTTTAACTCCTTTTGATTCAAGTTGTCACTTGTTCGCTCTTCAAAGTGAAAATGATATGATAAATCAAAAGGAATATGCTAACTTAATTGGAAGTTTGAGATATATAACTGATTGCACCAGGCTTGATATTGCATATGTGGTAGGAGTACTTAGCAAGTTTACAAGCATGCCAAGTAATGAACATTGACATTCTATAATGAGAGTTATGAGATATTTAATTGAGACAAAAACTTATGGTTTGTTTTATAAAAAATATCTTGTTGTACTTGAGGGCTTTACTGATGCAAATTGAAACAATTTATTAGGAGATTCTTATTCTACCACTGGTTATATTTTTACTTAAGGTGGTGGTGCTATTTGTTGAAAATCTAAAAATTAAACTATTATTGCTAACTCGACCATGGAGGTTGAGCTAATTGCTTTAGCTTCAGCTAGTGAAGAAGTAAATTGGTTGAGAGATTTGTTGTTTCAAATTTCTTATTTTGAAAAATCAATTCCTCCTACTTTGATTCATTGTGATAGCACCGCTGCAATTGGTAAAGTTCAAAATCGTTATTACAATGTTATATCCAGACCTATTAGGAGGAAACATAGTAATGTAAGATTATATTTGACAAGTTTTACCATTAATATTGATTGTGTCAAATCTTGTGATAATCTTGCAGATCCTCTTACTAAGGCCTTAATAAGAGATAAAGTATGGAGCACATCGGGGAGGATGAGATTGAAGCCTAGAAATTCATGAGTCATATATGAGAAAATCCAACCTAGGGACTAGAGATCCTATAATCAGGTTCATGAGAAGAACGAATCATATGATGACTCGTTGTGAAAAAATGCACTATTTTTTATTCCCTCCCTATGATGTGAGTGCATTATTTTCTATAGTGAAATGTAGAGGTTGGGTTTAAAAAATCCTAAATAAAAATTTGTAGCCCATATAGGTGGGGTGTTAAAATTACAGGAGCACTCTCGAAAGATTTCACCTATGTGAGTATGGAAGTAGGTCGCTTCCTATGAGAATTGGGCTCATTCTCAAAGACACTCATGCAATCAGGATAGCACAAGGACGTAATTTGCTGGCAAGTAAAGCTCATGTCAACAACTTAATTATTATGTGCGAGCAGTAATATTTTATTTCTCTTAAGCAGTCATATTTCAAGGCTGAGACCAATACAACTTTAGAGTAAAATTTACTGTTTCACTAACTGAAGGTTCAATGCAGCACACACCTTCATTATGCATAGTAGTCTTCCTTACGTTGATAGATTCTCTTATATAATAATAAAATGAGTGGGAGATTGTTGGTTTGTTATTACATTTTAATGTTATAAGATGTTAATTTGCGAACATTGGTAATTTTGGAACAAAGTGTTTATTTCACTTTCACAAAATCATTTGTGCTTTAACAGAAATGATTAGTTTCTTGATTTATGTACGCAGATTATCAATGGATGGATGATAACGGTTGATGTTGCTAAGACGAATCCTCCTAAATACAGTAGAGGATGATCAAAAGCAGCTAGATAATATTGTGTATGTGCAAGAACATGTGATGCATTCATTGGTTTAGTGTAAACACCCGATATAAGTTAGTTTTTACTAGTTTAATTATTATATAGAGATCAGAGAGATGAGATCGTTCGCTGCTTAAATGATTGAGCCAAGTTTTGAAGGCCATTATCCAGTGACACTCTATATTGCAGAGTCTTGTAATTCTTTGTTTAGTCCGTTTGTAGGACCATTACTGGTCATCATGGAACGTGGCTTTACTGCCTGTTAATGGCATTGGATGCCATCTTAATATTCTTCTTAATTCTCGTTGGCTTAATTGCCATTAGAGAACGTTTGGAGTTAGTGCTAGAACACTTCATGGCTGCTCTTTAGTGCTGCAAACGGATGTCTCTTGGCCTCTTGGTCAGGAGAGGTTACATTATACCTTTTGTAACCTCAAATACTTTATTTTTCTCTTTATTCTCCAATAATATCTTATAACCTATGTAACTTTTAGGTCTTTAATCTTTCCTAATTACTTCCTATTCATTGCATAGAAGACTTTCATAACTATAAATAGTGGTGGTCTTTTTTTTGTTTTGGATGCACAACATATGAGAAAAATATGGAGTGCATAAATGTTGTCAAAAAGAGAGTTCTTATTAGTTGAAGACAGGTGTTCTTCTTGTGGAGCTTGAGACTCAACTCTTGTCCAGAGTTTGTTGAGTTACACTTTTGTGAAAGACTGTTGTATCTTGGAGGGGACAAGTCTAGGAGAATGCTGCTGGACTGGTGAAAACTGCTACTACAATGGACTTCAATCTCCTTAAAGAGAGCGAAATATCTGCTCCTCAGCCTGAATATTTTGCTCTTCATTTTTATTTTTCAATTGTTATTTGTAATCTTTATAATTTTCACCAACAAATACCAATATAAAAATATATAAATAAACTACTTCCTATTAAATTTGTATCATTTGATTTTCGACCTTGAGTTGCAACCATCATTTTAAAGTTTTCTTCCCTCTTTTACTTAACTTTGCTAACTTATTATCCGTTTCTTTCTTCATTTCTTGGATTTGTTTCTTAGCTTCCCTTTTAACTTCTTTCAAATGCTCATTTGCTTCTTTTTTGGATGATTCTAACTATTTTGTGAGTTATACCTTTGATGGTTTACCGTCAAAGTATTCGCTGATACTTTTTCCTGGACCATATGTACGAGATATATATTTTTTTCCATTTCAAATACTTCTTTAAAGACATCATCATCATCATTTAAAGAAATTTTTTCATTTTCTTGCTGCTTCTTAAATTTATCAAATTGATCCTATAGTCAAAAAAATCAAAGATATATGCCAACGTATTTTTAAAGAGATTAAAAATAAAAGCTAACATGTTTAGCTTACAATGACATATTGTTGAAATGCATCAACTTATTTTCCTCTTTTCCTCTTGCGAGATTCCATGAAAGTTTCAATACGAGGATTTTTTCCATCATTTTTCTATGAAAATAATAATCATGACCATTCACTAAATTTAGATAATCAAATATAATTTTTCGACTTTACTATAAACGTTTTATAAATTTTACCATTTCATGTGTAAGCATTGCACTTTTGGTTCCAATATATGGAGCCGAGGAATGTTTTGGTCTATTTGTCTTGTTCGGTAAACTTCTCTTTTGAATAAATTTTTTTTTTATAAAAACGAAAGAATGATCAACATTAATTTCAATAATAGATAAAAAAAAAAGTATCTATAATAGATAGTAATTTTAAAATAACAAATTCGTTTTAACTTAAGTATCTGAAAGTCAGGATCACTCCAAAGGTTGATTAAATATTTTCATTCATTCGCACTGACATGTTTAGGCTTATTCCGTAAGCAAAGTTGATAACTTGCTTTTGAATTGAAATGTTTTTTTTTTTTTAATTTCAGTTTGTGCTTATAGTTTATGTAGAGGTCAGTCATATGACCAACAATTGCAATTTTTTTTCCCTTAGTCACATCAAATCTGAATTTTTCCTATAAGAAGATATACCATTATAGTCAACGATCATTTTTTTAATAACTTTTAATCCATATAAACTTAAAAAGATATATATTTTTCTTACCAAAATGATATGCCACATATTATCGATTTTGTCTTCCTCAATATCTTTCAACCATTTATTTTTAAAGGACAACAACTTCGACTTCTAATCGTTTGACCCAAAAACTAAATAAATTGGATTGTATTCTTACCAATAACTTGATAATCCTTATCAAATTCTAGTGACAATTTTTTTCTTCCTATAAACTAATTATTTTATGCACCGTGTAGGTCCTTTAACTTTTATTTCAAAATATTAGAACCTAAAATTGAGGAGTATATAAATAATGTCAAGTAAAATATCTTAAAAAAATAAATCAATGAAATTAAAACTTACATGTTGAATTTGTTGATTCATGTTGTTTTTCCATAGTTACTTCGTTGACTTCTTGTGATGCATTATCCCCAGGTTGATATTCTCCAGTAGAGGTACTCATAACAATATCATACTCTTTGACAACGTATAAATTCAATGGGCTTCTTCTTATACATTTTATAACTAACAATCATGTCATCATGACCACATTCCTCTAATCCATCATGATCATTAATAACTCTATTACCTCTTAAATAAAGAACTTATCTAATTCAATAATATCAAATTTACAATGTCTTTTTAAATCATCTATCAACATAACTAACAAAATCAATGTTTATATTTGTTTACATAGCCTCCATAATGTCACACCCCACCCTGGGGTCGTGGCCAGTGCCCGATAGGGGCACGTAAACACATACTAAACCAAATTCCTTTGTAACCTAGACTGGAATTCTATCGAAATTTCGGCAGATTTTCCTCTATTTTATTGACTAACCACACATGCAGCAGCTCCCAGAATATACAGAAACATATACACATATACACATAAATACAAAAGCGGGCCGACAAGGTCACCGTTGCGATCCTGCCGCCTAATAAACATATCATGAACATAAGTACATAATGCGGTCCCGCCGCCTGATCCAGTATCCAAAATCATATAATACACCCGCAACCCACACGTATCCACAGACCTCTAGACAAAAGTACTGAACGATACACATGTGTCTATACATTTACAAAACATAGA
>JAABOM020061209.1:0-11202 GCA_011800125.2 Solanum clarkiae
ACGTAGCCTATTTTGGGTGAACCACTATAAAACCTGGTGTCGTGTTATTTCGTTATTTCATTAATTCCTTCTTGTGATGCCATCCAAATTCCTAACATATAATTCCCTCAAAAAAGTATTGACTGGCTTTGAATAGCTGAGTGGTTTTTGAGGGAAGTATATTCATTAAATGATCACAACTTTCTAAGACAGGACACTTTAAATATAGACAACAGTCTATTTTTGAAGGAGAAATCGCAAATCATTGAATACCAAGTTCTTGTGACCATGAGATGATGAAAGAAAAGATCCTTGAATGATTATTTTACATAAGCATTTAAGAATATTCTCAATATCTTCTACTGCTGAATTACCCCTGCAACCTATATTGTGATTTTTGTTGAATTTAAAGCTACCAAAGGATCAAAGATCGTGTACAAAACTTTCAATTAAAAGAACGGTAGGTGTAAAGGAAAAATTGATTATCAATATTTTCTTTTATTTAAGAGCCTCCATCGTACGTTGAGGGCTGATTGTTACTTTATGGGTTTACAGTAAATAAGTAGTAGTAGTCTGAGGCCATAGCAAAAGCAAAGGAAATATTTGAAATAGAGAGAGTAAGAATGAATTGTTGGTCAAATGAGAATAAGTTTAATTTAATTAAGAATGGAGGTAAATGTGTATATAATAAGGACATACAAAGAGACGGCATAGTAATCAATAACAAAGGTAGGGCGTATAAAATATGTCTTCAAATATGGTTTGATGATTCGTTAAGAATGCTAACAAAGAGGACTGATTATTTGTGTTATAGTTTATAAGCAAACACATGTAAGAAGATTTCACGTTATGAGAATGTAACCATGAACACAAGTAAGTGAAGTACAACAACAGATTAGATGATGATGTAAATATTATGCACAGAGATAGTAAAACTATGGTTAAATACCATATATGTAGATAGTGAAAAAAGTGGTAGAAACATAATAAGAGTGGAGGATGATGCGAATATTTATGCCACAAGAATGTACGATACCAATAAAATAAAAAAAGGCCCATAGGAATGTATCATAGCAACAAAATATAGACAGGATATAAATGCAGAAACAACATAAACGAAAGCAGCACAAAAAGGGATAATAGTAAATTTCTCGGTTGCAGATGGTAGATGTGAAAGTGTAGAGTGGATGTGCATACCTGGAGGATGCTGGAAGGCAACATTGAGTGCAATATCAAAGGTTTTGAAAGGGTCCATTTAAAAAAACTCCAAAAGATGCGGAGGGAGGTAGTAAGAGGAAATCAAAAGAAAGCAGATGGGAACATGACATTGTTATAAAAGGTAATGAAAACTTTCATGAGACAGTAGTTAAGCAAAGTTGGGGCAAGCGGGGATCAGGTTACCTGGATGATCCTTAGCGTAGATGATTGGTGCAATGGAGAAAGTAAAAGCCTGCACTGGCAATTTCTTTTTTTGTGAGTCTTCTCTCCCTCGGCCATAACATAATTTCAGTATCCAGAAAAGAGAAGAAACCTCTGAGGGAGAAATAAATCAAAAAAGTAAGATGCAAGCAGAAAGTTAGCATAGGAATATTTATTGAAGAGTAAATCGAGAAATTACATGTATGGAAAAGGAAGGAAGAAGCGGCATTAATTTTCAAATTGTGTCGAAGCGATCACCACTGTTAGGATAGAAGCAATCATCGGATTGGGTGCTGAGACAGGCATGAGAGAATCGGGAGTTAGCATAGGAATATTGATGAGTCCATATTTCGAACTCATTTTGAGGTTAAATTGCAAAGAAACATTGCCCTGAGTGTGCTAATAATTTCCATTGCTAACAAATATGCATGTGCTATTACAGAAAATGGATTAAAAAGTGTGTAAAAGGGCAAGACTTGGTGGAATCCTGGAAAGTGAGCAAAAGTGTGGAAAAGTGGTGAAAAGCGATGTTGCCTATATCCTCAGCGATCCGTCGAATGCTCATGAAGAATGCCTAACTATGCAGCAACCGAGGTTCCAGGTCAAGTCAAGAGTGCGATGAGAATCGATGTCACAAAGCATACTCGGTGATATGCCAAAGTGCACAAGTGATTGCCTAAAGTTGCAGCACCCAAAGCCCCAAAACACTGACAGAAAGATGGTATGAAAAATATTTCAGCGCATCGCCAAATTGGATAGGTGGAGCAAAGAGGCATCACCTAATGGTGCAGTGGAAGAAGCCTCATGAAGATGAGCATAAAAGTGGTCAAGTGCATATTCGATGCATCGCCGGAGTGCTCGATAATGGTTGGCCTTGACTGTCGAACGACATTTCGCAGCATAAACTTTCACACATTTGCACTGAGTATAAAAGCAATTTTAGAAAGGACATTGTACATCATCTGTTTATTCCATACCAGAACAATTAGTCTGTAATAGTAGTACATAGAACTTTCCTCTTAGAGTACAAGGGAGGCTAGAGTTTCAAAGCTTTTGGGCATCATATTGGAGAAGATTAGCTGGTGATAATCAACTGATTTATACTCAATCTTGTTATCCATGACTTTTTATACTATGTATGGTATTCAATCTTTAATTTCACATATGTGTGGCTAAAACCCCCATGTCGAGGGTGTGCTTTTGATATGGATCTTTAATTTATTTATTGAGTTTGTGATATCTTGACTTCTCTGTTGTTGATTTAGGTGAATTTATATCCATTCCTAAGTTTAATGTATAAAAATTCCAAGCTTGCAAACTTAGAGTTTTATTTCAGATCTCTGTTTGTTACCATAGCTGGAACTATTAGAGTGTGGAGTGGATATAATGGCTGGAAGCCTTATGGAGTTTTAGTTGACATCCACATTCATGGATTCAATGGCCAAGGTAGTGGGGGTTTTGCTGTGACTTCTTAGGCCGACCGTGTCCTCGGTAGTCTGCATGTGATATCTTAACTGATTCATAAGAAATACCCATGTATCATAGGTGATTTGGGTTACAAGCAACCCAGCTTATTCACTTAATATCAACTCATGTAGTCAAGTATCTGAACCCATTTGATAGATTAGTTCCCATATTTGCACATTCCCAACTTCTTCGCTTAATGGCTGTTTAATTCCTCAATTAGAACTTATTAGCTAAACTCTGTTTTGATTATTGCAACCCCCAGATCGTACAATTACTTGGTCTAACGAGTCATTTTCGCCTTGAAAAATGATTTTCGATGGGATCGACCCCTACCTCTAAGTTGGGTTATTATGCTGATGACGACAACCCCTTCTGCCTTTGAGTAGTCGGGTTGAGCAACATCAAATATATATGAGAGAGTAAATAGAGAAATAGCTGGTATAGAAACGAAAGGAAGAAGCGACGATAATAGTAAAATTGTGTCGAAGCAATCACAAGGGTGTTTAGGCTGGAATTCAAATTATATAGATTACCAACGAATGCCATCATATTAGATGAATTCTATAATAAGTCGACACATTTTATCACATTAATAATAAGTTGAATACTTATAAATAGGCATTGATTATTTATTTTCACAGAGGCGTCAACTTGTAAGCTAAAATCCATTGGTTTTGAAAGAGAGGAATTCCTTGAAGTAATGATAATTTTATTTTCAAATGCATCTTTTAAATATTATCATACTATGATTGGAAAATTTGGGCCAATCAAGATCCATGTTTCTTCCCAAAAGATTCATTCATAAAGTTATGCTAGTGCCAGATTTAAGGGGTATAAGAGTTCTCCGTGCATGGTATCTGAGAATACTCCAGTTTGAATTTGGGTTACCCTTAGTGGGAAAATTTCATAAATCTAGAAGTATACACACCTATACAAAGATACAATATTACTCATGCTACAAAGGTTGCATAGCAGCCTTACAGTGATTAAGCTGACAAACTCTATTTTCTTCACATAAAAGACCTCTAATCAAGAAACTACTTGTACTGGAAGGAGTTTTTATGTAATGACCTTAGGAACTATTGGTCGTTAATTCCACTTGAGAATAAAGTTGATTGTTCCCGCCATTGAATTCCCCTTGCTTTGAGGTAAAGTCTGTAATGCTAAAAGTTTCTTTCAAATATGACAAAGAGGTCGATGAAGGAAAGCCACAAGATAGTGTTAAACCTTGCACTTATAGTTATGATTCATTGACAAAGTGTATGAAATTGTTTGAGGATGAATAAGTTTTACACCTGACCACGTGGTGCCAATTTGGTCCCAGTTCTTGATATCTATTCAGTGTGTTCTTGCCTTTTCAAGTCTTATTGCATTCTTATCTTGCTAAAACTTGGAGTACTTCTAACGTGGTTCTACATTTTAATTTTGACTAATTCCGCATGAGCAAGACCCACATTCATAGGAAGAGTTTGGCTAATTTTTTTGGTTCTAAGATGAATGTAGAATTCAACAATGGTAAGAATTAGGATACCTGATAATACATTGTTGTTATTGACCTTTTAATGGCTTCTGTATGGTTGAATCAATTGGAAACCATTCTCAAGGATATGAACATTCTCTTCTTATATCTTTTCGACTACAGTTATTTGGAAAGAGCTAATTTTTAACTGATTCAAAACTTGTCTATATTCACCGGTACTTTCGGAAACTTTGTATTTTTTTAATAATGATCACACCATCTTCGCACAAGTTTTCTCTAAACCTGATGACTTAATTTTTCAAGATTACAATGTACATCAAATTAGCCTACTAGAAGGAATTCAATTAGTACTTCACATTAAATAATTGTTCAGTGTGAAATTTTAAAAATCTAAAAAATGCATTACCTTTTCATCAAGCATGGCGTTGATTGCCAATGTCCCTTGAATTTACTAAGAAGCTTTATTTCTTGTCTTTTGGCTACCATGTGTTGCTGATGTAAATCTTTTCAATATTGTTTGTAGCATGCCATCCTGTCACACTAAACTCGGTACTAGTTGTTGCCATAATATAATATCGTTAGGAATATTTGTCGAGTGTTTGAACTTATTAACAGTGCCTGCTATCAATCCATTTGACCTATTTTGTTGGAGCGTGAAAATACTTCTACTCCTAACACATAGTAAGAGTAGGTTCTTGAACCACACTAGAAGAACAATGGCAATTACAACAGTTAAAAAGACAAAGGATATATAGTGAAAAAACTCCTTGCTCAAGGGAAACAAGGATTTGAACAACTTCACTACTTAAATCGAGCAATGTCAAGGTTACAAACTCGCAACACTCAACTGACCCTCACTTCTCACGCCACAAGATCACTCACATTTGGCACGAAGCCAAACTCGTTTCTTACACATTAGTCAAGCATGCATCCTCATTTACAAATTACACTGATTGTCACTCAACAATAATCATAAGTAGGTCGCTAACTATTAAACATACACAAAAACGTAACTCTACATCTTTTTTGTACCCTTGAGTGCCAAGTTCCTTAGCTGCTGGATCACTGATATCCAGATTGCAAAAACTGCTCTTCTAGGGTTGATGTTTGCCTTTTATACTGACCCTAGTAGAGTCCTACTCAGAGACTCCTTCACGAGTGACACCTTCAGCTTTCCTTCTAGTTATCTTAGTTTAATTCTGCTTCCTTATTAATGAGTCTTTTTCCTTATATGATTCTGTCTCTTTTCACGTATGCTCTTTTGGGTGCTGTGTCAGAACCTGGTTATATTTGACATAATCAAAACTATTAAAAAGATCCTGCAATAGTCTAATAGAGCGTTAAAAGCATGGTAGGTTTTCATAATAGTTGATCAGTAATCTCCAAATGTTGTGCCACTGCTCCAATTCCTCATCCTAAATGTCAATTTGTGCCTCTGTTTGGGTGTGTCTGTTGCTATCTTCATCGTTGTCTAGGAAGAGCTTTCTCCTTGTTTTGAGGTTTATTGTCGTAACTCTTCTCTTCTAGTTGGAAACACCTTTGCCATTTGGATGCGGTTGTTTAGATCATATTGCTCTCCGATCATTTGCTTCATTGCCATGTCCATTCGCCTTTACCCTGTAGGCCAAATTTTTAGCCAAACAGTTTACGTATAGCGGTTTATATGTACGTGTTACAATTTGAAATAAAAGCAATTAGTTTGAGAAAAAGAAAACATGCATCAGAAGGAGTAAGAAAATTTGTGGTGGAAAAAACTTATTGATCTGTATTGTAAGTTTAATTTGTATCATATTAGATTCAACATATTTTCAAATAATATCTAAAATATTCTAATCTCGTGTTAGTAGATGGATGATGCAGTAAGTTTATATGATTTGTCCAAGAATGCCAATTTAACTGTTATTCATGGAGTGTGCCATGTTAGTAGATGGATGGTGCAGTAAGTTTATATGATTTGTGCAAGAATGACCAAGTTAACTATTATTCACGGAGTGTTATATTAATGACCAAAGATACGACAAATTATAGGCTAACACATTTGACTTATATGTTTACATGAGATAACACCTAAGTATTAGTTGAGGCAATGAAGATATGAATTGAAAAAGATATAAGTGTCAAAAACACATCTGAACTATTTTTTTTTTTTTAGTTTCATACCTAAACTATTGGTTTCATATTTAAACTATGACTTATTAGTTTGAGAAACACACCTCTATCTGTTGACATCCAATTTTTACTCTATACAGTATAAATTAATCATCTAGCTTTTAATTTTAAAAATTTGAATTAACTAGCTTTTGAAAATGAAAAAAAATATTCTCAAATAAATTTCACTTTATTTTTGTAGAGTTGTTATTTTTGTAATTAATTAAATTATTTCAAGTTGCTAATTTTAAAAAGATCTTCAATTAATTTGTATTAATTCGTCTTGTAATCAAATTAGTCAATCGAATTCAATTTGATTACTTTTAATTGACCATAATTATAATTCTATTAGCCTAATTTTAAATTCACTCACCACCCATTTCAGACCATGTAACCCAAATGGACCAAATTGGGCCCACTTTCGCCTATACCCGGCCCATCTTTATTTTAAGGGGAAAATCAGTCAACCTATACACACATATACAAATATATTATATATATATATATGTTGATCCCACGCGCCCCTACTTCCCATTTTTCCCCTCTCTCTCTCCTCTCACGCGTCTCACACCCATTCTTTCCTCCTCAACGATGAACGACCAGTGAACTAACAAGACGCCAAACAACGACTCCTCCCAATGTTTCAATTCTTTTCCAACGAATTCCCGTACATACGTGTCATTCTCCGTACCTAGACATTGGAAACGAATATTCGAGGTATTGTGTGCCCAGCCGTCGATGACCCTTCAATCTAGAATTAACGACTTGGATTTTGGCATCCAACAAATTCTAGAGATTCTTATGCTCAAGGGTTGGAAATTGAATTCGGATTTCAATCCCTAGATTTTCTGTTTTGACCTGGGTCCCCCCCCCCCCCTTTTTTTTCTAACCTAAATTTCCACTATAAATTCCCCCGTTCCCCTCACTGTTAAGGGGGACCGATTTTTCATTTTCCAGTACACTAAGATTTCTATTTGAAGAGTTAAGGAAAATTCGTTCAATTCTGAAGGTTCCTGAGTTGGGAATTTCGTTCTCAGAGCTGAACGGTTCTCCAATAAAGCTCTGTTTGGTTTCGAATTCGGCTCAAGCTCAAGGTCCCAGGTCGCTGCCCTGGAAAAGGTAAAAACTTTACCTCTCTTCATTTGCTGTATCTCTTCTTTAGTTGATAGCCATGCCAGATTCTTCTACGTCTTGCTTTAATATGAGTTTGCCTTAATCGAGTTCAAGAGGAAATGTTTGTTTATCCGAAGTATCGTTCTATTGTATTCATTGTTGTTTGGATCCTATACATGGTTAAAACTATTCTATGTCTATGTGTTTGAAAGCCTCGACAGTGTGTTCATCATGTGATTTTGAACTTTAGTTAATTTCGAAATGATCAGTGTTGGTTATTATGATTTTGCTTTTTGAAGGTTAATATGAACATGTTTTCTGCTTGTTTAGTCTTAAAATGGGTGTTTATTGTCTTGTACTGTTGTCTAGTTTATATATCCATCTGTCTCGTCTTGGTCATTTGTTAAATTTCATTTTGAAGTTGGATTTTGAGGTACACTCCTATCCCCATCCCCACACTCCTGCTTTAAATTGTTATCAGTGTCTTAAGCCGTCATTCGTTTTAGTCTTCTAGTCATATTTTCTTTTAATGAACGGTCTGTCGATCTTGGCATCAAGCTTAGTTGCTAGCTGCTTCTTTATTGATCTACAAATGTCATTATATGGTGTTTCAATCGGCTTTAATAGCCTCAATAGTTTACTAGAGTCATTGGAGATATGAGGGGAGTTATAATATTCATTTGGTTTTAACTGTAGAGGCATAACTATGCAGCTTCTTTTTCCGGACTATTTTTCTTCATTTCAGCTCTGTAAACATAAAATGACAATTTCTTTTCTACTTCTTCCTTTAAAGTGATGGTTGTTAAACCATTAGCCTGTTATTTAGTTCATAGTAATGCATTTATTTTGTTTCAAAGTCTCATTCTTAATTGCGAGTTAAACTGGACCTAGAACTTAAGTTTAAGTTCTCTTAGCTGCTGCCTGTGCTCTTTTAGACTTGCTGTTATGACACTGTCGTAATACTCTAATTTGTTCTTCTCTATTCTGTTTCAGTCTCGTACAAGGTATTTGATTGTAGACTGAATCGTAATGTTGCATTTGTTTTACTGTTTTTGTATTAGTATTGTGAGAAGTGTTCTTGTTTAATGATTAGTTAGCTTTCCTGAGTTATGTTTTGATTTTCTTGCTAAGTTTCCTTTTCAACCTGATATCAGCTGATACAGTCGTTTATTCCTTATGTGCATTCTACGCTTGAGTTTTAATGTTGATATAGAGCCCTCTTAGCTTAAATTAGTTTCATGTTGTCACAATGAATCCTTTTTGTCTTAAAGTTTTAACAAATTTCCAGTCATATATCTCCTTGTTCTTGATGTTGTTCCTCTTTTTAAATGTTAAGTTCCAGTTCTGATTTCAGCCCTCTCTGTGTTGATTTCTTCCAGTTTCTATTAGTACTTTCTGTTACATTATATGACAACGAAGAAGAGTTTAGTTCAGAATTTCATGGGTTGTTTTTTTCGTTGTTGTTTTGTCTTAAACTTCTTCTATTTTCTCTCATTCATGCCTCTGTTTTTCTGGTACTCATATCATGATTTGGCTGCTGATGAGTTGACCTTGCTATATTGCTTTAAATTATGGCAAATAATGCTCCCTTTTGCTTTTAATATGCTAGGATGTATTAGAGAGACTAACTAGCTAACAAGTTGTTTAGTTAACTAATAGATTAATTAGCTAATACTTAGTTAATTAGCTTTAGTTAGTTAGGATTAGTTAGTTAGTAATTAGTTATGGTGGAAATCTCATGGGATAAATACACATGGTAAATAGCGTAGGGACTAGTCATGTGTATATATGCTTTTGTACTCTCATTTTCAAAGGAATAAGAGAAAATCCTCTTCTCCTCAAATGCTCAACCCTCTTCTGCAAATACAAGATGGTATCAGAGCAAATCTGATCCATGAAAGATCAGATTCACAAATTTCTTGTTCGAGGCTTTGCCAGAGCTTGAAGAAGTCAGAGATGGCAGCTGTGAATTCCACTTCAACTGGAGCTTCGACTGATACACTCGACGCAGTGGAGAAGAACAGAAATCATCCTCTGTATCTTCATCCATTAGACACCCGTGGGAGTATATTGACTTCAGTTCAGCTCACAGGAGCTGAAAGCTACTCACTCTGGAGTAGATCGATCATTATTACACTCCGAGATAAGAGTAAATTAGGATTTGTTCTCGGAACTTGTAAGAAATCTCATTACAAGGCTGAATTGGAAGAACAATGGGAGAAATGCATGCATTTGTGCTTGCATAGATCATGAACACAGTGTCCAAGGAGCTGCTAAGTATAATCGTTCATGCTTTAGGTGCAGCAATGGTTTGGGCTGATTTGAGTGAAAGATTTGATAAGGTTGATGGATCTAGGAGTTATCAGCTTCATCGAGAAATTTGCACACTAAGCCAAGGTAATATGACAGTTTCAGGATACTTCACTAAAATGAGACTTTTGTGGGATGAATTTGATGTTTTGGTGCCTCCACCTGCTTGTAATTGTGATAAATCCAGAACATATGTTGATCACATTCAATACTTACGGTTGTTTGCATTCTTAATGGGATTGAATAAGGTGTATAGTCATGCTCGTAGTCAAATTCTTATGATGAATCCTTTGCCTAATGTGAGTAGAGCTTATGCCATGATAATTTCTGGTGAGAGTCGGCGTGTGACTACTGGATCTAAATTAAATGGAGAAGTGAATGATTCTATGGCACTATATGCTGGAAAGGGAAACCACAATGCAGGAGGTAGTAGCACGGGCAATCCCAACATCTATAAGCAAAAAAGGAATTGGAACTTGTTTTGTGATCATTGTAGGATGAATGGACACACTAGGGATATTTGCTACAAGCTTGTTGGCTCTCCAACTGACTGGAAGTTTAAGAAGAAATCTGGGCCAGCATCAACTAATATGATGCAGAATAACAGAGTGCAGAGAAATCATGATACAGTGAATCATATAGCTGCTTGTGAAGATGAGATGATGGAATTAGGGGATGAATTTGCTCCTGTTGCTCCTATGATTAAGGAAAGGAATACTGAGTACACACAACCTGTTTTTACTCCAGGACAGTACAACAAAATCTTACATATGTTGGAGAAAGAAGAAGCAAGTTCAGGCAAGGAATTTGATAACATGGCAAACACGAAAGGTATGATTAACATATCCAATAATGCTATGTCTGTAAATAATGATAGCTTACAGATCAAGGTTGAGAAAGGAAAGGAAAATTGGATAGTTGACTCAGGTGCAACTTGTCACATGGCATACAAACTAAATAATTTGTGTCATGCATCTAGTTGTGTCAATAAAGTGGTACATTTACCCAATGGTGAGACTGCACAAGTATCACACACTGGTTGTTATAACACAGGTGATGGAAGTGTATTAGAAAATGTATTGGTGGTTCCTGCATTCAAGCATAATGTCACGACCCAACCCAGGGCCGTGACTAGTGCCGATAGGGCACTCAAACAAACACTAACCTAAAAACCCGACTACCACAGACAAGAAATCTACCGAAATTTCAGCAGAGTTTCCTCTATTTTACTGACTAACCTCACCTGCAAACAGAAGCTCAGAACAGACAACATACATATACATACA
>JAABOM020061210.1:0-11201 GCA_011800125.2 Solanum clarkiae
AAATTAACTTCATCCTTAATTTTCGAGTTTTTATAATCCATGAATGGCGTTCGTTTGACCGAAAGTTGAATAGATTGAAAAACTATGGATTTAATTGTTCCGAGATCACTTTAAAAATTGTTTTGAAGCCTATTCTAGTAGTGTGTATAATAAAAATTAAGTCCCTTTGAAATCACCTTTATGTGCAGATTTGAGCAACTTTGACAAAATTCATAAACGAATAACTTCTTGATTTCAAAAAAATGAACATTTTGCACATTACTAAGTTTTTGGAACTAGTTTTTACGCATGTGATTCTCACGACTCTATTCGTGCCATTTTGGTCTTGCTCACCGGTTCCCGGGCCAGTTATTATCGTGCGCATGTACAATTATATGTATGTATATATATATTTCGAAGTAGGTTGGATACGGCGGGTCGGTTTGCCCATGGGCCGACTTTGCTTAGTTGGAGACATAAGGAGCTGGGCTTGGGATGGCATCATGACGTGTGGGTGCTGGGTCCCTTTGCTCCGGCTCACATGAGTGCGTGGCACCGTCACCTCGGATCACTTATATAATGGGCATGATGACCTTACACATTATGATGCGTGAGTGCTTGGACCCTTCGCCTTGGCTCACCTATCCTATGACGTGAGTGTGTGGTACCGTCGCCTCGGCTCACCTATACTACAGTTGGGACTTGTGTTGGAGAGTTCGGAGATTTGAAACGTCTGGTGTTATGCTGTGGTATGGCGCGAGTTTGGAGGTCGCCATCGTTCCCGTCCGATATGCATGATTTTGTTATTTTAAGTAAAGAATTATTTGATGTTTGCATACAGGTTTAATTCATATATTTCTTATTTGGATTACTTCTCTCATTTATATTTCGTACATTCCGCTTTACATATTCGGTACGTATTTCGTACTGACCCCCTTCCCTCGGGGGTTGCGTTCATGCCGCAGGTACCGACGCGCAGGTTAAAGAGCCATCTCCTTAGGATTTCTGTCCACCGTTGAAGTGCTCCCTTTGCCTCAGGAGCAGATCTTTTGGTATATACACGTACACGTATTTTATGTATTTTGCATTTATGTATATTCAAGGGTATGACGGGGCCCTGTCCTGTCCTATGATTCGGTCCGTATGTATAGAGGTCTGTGGATACATGTGGGTGTGGGATATCGTATGGGATATGATTACGTATGTATGTCACTTTTGTTGGGCGGTTCTACCGCAGCAGTGACCTTGTCGGCCCACATATGTATATATATATATATATCTGTGTGTGTGTGTGTGTGTGTAAATATTTGTGGTATGCTGGGATTGTTGTTTGCTGGTTTGGGTAGTTAGTAAAACAGAGGAAACTCTGCCGAAATTTCTATAAATTCCTTAGCTAATATAGTTGGAAATCCGGTTTGGTGTTGTTTGGGTGCCCAATCGGCGCTAATCACGACCCCTGAGTTGGGTCGTGACACTATGGCGGCAACTTACCTTGCCATGGCGACTCTATCATGGCAAATATGTTGCACGGAGACAAAAACTTCCTAACTTGCATCCCAACTCCAGATTTACAACACATTCTCAAATCATGACGTTCTAAAAGATATCCTTAGCGCCAAGATCAATTTTACGAAACTACACCAATTTAAGCCTTTGTTTGATCTCACAAAGCATGGGTCCTTACACTATCCTATTAAATTCAATGCTCCAGACTCAATAAAATCATCAAAAATCAAGTCTGACGTCTTTTTGACACGAAATTTGATAAATCAACACCCAAAAATTAGGACAAAGCTCAGTCTAGTGCTAGAATTACCTCTCGGAATAAGTGGAACCATCAGAAATTAAATTCGAGCAAACTCAAAATACTGACCAAAGTCAAACCTAAGTCAAATTTTAACTCAATTTCCAATTTCGGACCTAAAATTTAAATAACAACTCCAAATTTGATTTCAACAACTCTCCTAGACTAATTTCCACATTTCAAAATTGATAAACTTGAGAAAATTTCATTTCAAGACTCGAATCTCTAGATGACTCCAAAATTAAAAATTATAGATCTTAAACTTTCAAAACTCAATTCTTTAGCAAAAAATCCAACTTTCAAAACCAATCAAATACGACTCGAAATAACTATCTGGAGGAATAGATGGTAATTTTTTTAGATACAAAAAATAACCTTCAAGGTCATTACAATATCACATCACCTTGAATTATTAAATATAGTTATGCTCTTGATTTTGATATAATTGTTATGACCAATGTAATTTGTTTATCATGTCAAAAGGTGAGATCTACTATGGGTCAATATATTTCTCATTGATTGGACGATGACAAATCACATTTATAAAATAATAATTAGTTGATTGAACCCATGTCTCGAACTTGAGTTGATGATACCCCTTTATGATTGTTCACAAGTTCCTGTAGAGTGTTCTCTAAATTGAATTTTTACACCATTGAAGTCTGCAATTGATCTACACAAATTTTTATTGTCTGTCAGGTGATTTGGACATGCACTATTCATATATCATTTTGCTTTTGATTTTGAATGATGTTCGTACAAAACAATTTTATTACTTCTTTTTAGGTACCAAAATTTTTTTGGGTCCTTTTTAGTCATGGTGAGAAATAATTTTAGATTTTCAAACCCATTCTAAAGAATTTGTGTAATGAAATCTGCATCTAAAATGTTATTTTTCACAATAATGACATGAGTTTAGAAAGAATTCTTCAGAGGCAAAATAACTAAATTACATGAGAATTAATGGACTTGCTGATGCGAGTGAACTGGCTAGATTTAATAGGTCCGTGATAAGAATATATTTGCAAATTACTTATATAAAATTTCAAATTGTAATTTTCTTCCCAAATAAGATCTCTTTCAATAGAATAAATCTCCAATATCATTTCCAAGTCTTTTCTTTTATTTAGAATAGATATAACATTTTCAAAAGGTTGATTGAAATCATATAAGGCATGACCTAAAAGATTTTTTAAATTCAAAACACTTTTGACATAAATCAAATCTTACATTGCTTGGTTCTCCGATGGTCATGAAACATACATTTCCTAAATAATCAAGCTCAAACTCTAGTGTCTTTATCACTCCAAATACTAAGTGCTTTGTTCTTTGATAGTCCCTGAGAATATCTCCTTCTTGTTTCGGGATATTCACTGGCAATGTGGCCATATTTTCCACATTTTTAGTATTTAGCTTCATTCCCTTTATGCTCAAAGTTTACCTAATAAACATTTGCAGGTGTCTGATTGTCATCAGTTTTCTTTGTGGTGGGAATAGGAATATCTCTAAGCTTAATAACATTCCACATGGTTATGTCATATAATTTCATAAAAGTTTCTATTCGTATTTTCTAGTGAGAAAAATATATTCCATTAAAGTAGGAAAGCCTAATCTGAGAGGTTCCTTCTTGAAACAGTGTACTAGTAGCTTGTTGGGGCATGATCTTTTCTTACTTTGTAAAGCATACAAATTGTGAGACCTTGCTCTTGTACCAATTGAAAGTTCAAGAGGGGCGAGGGGTGACTTGAAACCTTTTAAATTTCTTTAGCGAATTGACAGATAAATTAGCCAACTATTTAACAGTTTTGAAAGTAAGACAATAAGTAAAGTGCAAAAAAAAAAAAGTTTAATATCAGATGTTTTTATATAGGTTGAGATCAAATGTAGATATTACTCCGGTCCCCTCAGGTTGCTAGGATATTCTCTTCTAGCTTGTATGTTGTTTGAAGTTTTACAGAAATTAATCTCCACCATGATTTTCTCTATTCTCTCTTTTTTTTAATTACATAATAATTAACAAAAAATAAGAATGTTTGCTAAAAGTAGAAGAGAGATAGTAACAAGGTTCAGTCAATTTACATATTTTATTCAACCATTCTTCCTTGTTTATATAGATAAAAGGATAATCAATTGGTGATTGCAATCCAAGAGATTTTATCCTTGGGAAAGGAAAGGTGAATTATATTTCCAAAAACAAGACAAAGTCTTTGGTGACTTTGAAATCTTGTAGCCGTTTGAAGATCTCCTCCACTGTGATTCAAGAATCATTGATGTTGTTACTTCCTTGATTGTCTCCAAGCATAGTTGGTGCTGTGACTTCCTTGATTGCTAACAATATTTATCTTTGGAGGATCTTTTCTGTTAAGGCTGATATTAAGTTAATTGATATCTTCCTTATATGTTGTCTTCTATGTTCTTCTTCCTTATATGTTGACCTTTGTTGAAGTATATATGACTTGTTCTTTTCTTTTCACCTTGCTCAATCATCTTATTCTCTGATAGGTTAAAAAAGGCATCTTCTATCTCTACACACAAATCCGGAAAAGGGCCAGACAATAAGTAAACCCGGCCTTCCCTATTTCCCTTTTCTCTACCCTCACTTAAAAATAAAAGCAAAAACTAAATTAGGATTTTAACGAAATGAATCAGAGTCGTGGAAGCAATCATTTATGCTTGCATTAGTACTGCTTATCCTGATCACATCCCTTGAAGTGCACATTTCTTAGAAAGAGCACTAAAAGATTAGACCAGACACGTGTAGGCATCTTGACCAGCCCTTCCCAGACCCTGCATTAACACTGGATACTTTGTGCATGGGCATTATATATTTAAAGTAGGCCAAAACAAAGACGGTTGATGTCAAACAATAGTAAAAATGATACATTGATGATAACTAGGCACTTCATTCAAGGTATCAGATCCTAAGATGAAGCATAAATTAAACTACTATTTTCCTTCTCTTTTGCTCATCTAAAAGTAACTTTTTTCTATGTGTCAACACATCTACTCCCTCTTCCCAAATTTATGTGACCCATTCTCTATTTGAGGTAAACCAAGATTTTAAATCGGTGAAATCTTGGAAGCTGTAGTTCTCTCAACAAAACTGCCTTTGTTTGAAAAATGTAAATCACTTCGCCACTCTTCAAGACTATATTGACTCTTTGAATAAGGAAAGAAATATAGCCATAGCTGTTCGACAGTGCCAACACCGTCTTAGTGCTGCTTTTTATTAAAAAAAATTTACTCATCGATACAAGTGTGCTTTTTATTAAGCCTTTAATGAGTTCCATTGAAGAAAATTGCCTATGAGATTATAATATGTGTGTTAGAGCTTTTACTCATATCCTTCTAATTCAATTTGTCTATCTTAATGCAGAAGTTACATTTGATGACTCAGGAGATGAGGAATATTTCCCAGTGATCTATGGAACTGGTGGAGGAAATGAGTATGGTAAGATATCGAAGAAGCCGGGAAGGCCAAATCTTCCATCCATGACCAAGTGAAATATGGAGATTTTGCTTCAAAGGATGCACGAGAGGAAATTACCAACTATGGCTTTACTCCATGGGGTTGACAAAGAGGCTAATATTTCTATTCCATTAGATAAAGATATCAATATGATATATCAAGTGTTCAAACACGGATTGGTGATATGTTGTTGAAAATCCTTTAAAGTTGGTGATACTTTTAGCATCTACAAGTGGATTTGGCTCATTATCTATTCTCTAGCTAGTACTTGCACGAACGTAAAAACTAGTGATTGAAATACTTTTTGTGGAATTGTAATTTTTATCAACACTTTTCACCAATGTGATGCAGGCGATAAGAAATGAAGCCACTTCAAAGCTATATGAAGAAATTCTCCCCGTCATTGACAACCAGGATAGTGTGCCCTTTAGTTTAGTTGAGAAGTGGACCGAACCACAATGCTCAAAATACAAAGCAGATTTCGATCTCTACTTTTCTATGATAAAAAATGTGATGTGCCCTCGTCCAGCAACCAATGCCATTGCTGTATCCCAAATAGCCAATGCTGAAGTAGGAGCTGAATGAAGCATCTGGAAAATGAAATACCTAATTATATCTCGTATTTGATACTGTTAAATGTTCAAAAAAAGGCAGACAAATTTCTGTTGTAAGTCAAGTGAAACATGGAAACTTGGGATTTTTCAAACTAGCCTTTTGGTTGCGATGTTTTGCTCAGAGTTGGATCTTTTAATACTTCTGATTGATCTCTATACTCTCCAAACCCCGTCATATTTCGTGAGTACTCTAGAGGAACTTGACCTTCAAAAAAGAATTGTCCTTTCCCAGTTGCACAAACTATGGAAAAGAAGGGATTGGCCATGAGCCTTGATGGGCTACTGAAAAAGGAAGGCGTTAGATTTTCGGAACATTTTAATTGGCCTACTTGTTTGTTTCTTCAATCTCTTCCAGTGATGAAGCCTCCGAAACTGCATTTTTCTTTACCTTTGGCAAAATAGTGGATTGAAGCTTCTAATATATTGTTATCTTTGGCGACTCTGCATTTGGGAAACAGTAGTAGTCTTCACTATCTCACTTACGCCTAATATCCGGTCTATTTAATGTGATCTGGTGCAAATACTGTTAGGACCCAAAATAATTATGTGTCATGCATCAGCTAACAGCAAAAGTCTCGAAAGACCCAGAGCCCCTGCAACCACAGAATTCATGGGCTAACACCCACAAAAATCTGTCAAAATTGTTTGTATGTTGTTTCGGAGCCCATAAAATGCTCCCAGGCATCGTGCGGTGCCCACGAGCTAACTGAAACTCTTGGCGGGCTCGTTACGGATGGGATCGTACAATATTTCTGGAAAAATGGGCCAGATCCCCGAATAGCGCCAGAATCCGTGGGCTAACACCCACGAAAAACTGTCAAAATTACATATTTCCTATTTCGGAGCTCATAAATGCTCCCAGGCGTCGTTTGGCACCCACGACCCTATTGGGCATCTTGGAGGCTCGTTATGGATGGACTAGTACAAGTTTTTGAGAAAAACGAGTTAATGAGTGTGAGTGAGACCCACTCTTACTCATTTCGATGCTCAATACTCCTCTCAAGACTCAACATGCTCATAAGCCATCAAACATCAAGGTTACTCATCATTTGGTCTCTTTTGGACTAGGTACATCAACTCATCTCATCATCTATTAACTCAAGAAGTTAGGAATATCCTTTTTAGATTAAATTCGACCTTTTTAAGACTCTAAGGGTATCAATCTCATCAACATCAATCATCAATACATTCAGCTCATGATTCATACCACAACACAATCACAAATATATCGTCAAGGCTCTAGACATTAACTCCTAAATTCATTATTGTAGTCTTTAACAAAGGAATCCTGTAGAGTTTCATGTAGTAATTCAAGAAAGCTATTTAAACAGTAAATTAAGTTTTTGATGATTATCAATCTAAGAAAATATAGTATAAGGATAATTTTCACTGAAATATTCAAGAACTTCACATATAAGACTCATCACCATCAACTATCGATATTACTACAATCAATTGGGGCACATGGGAGAACAATCTCATGTTTTGGGTAGCCTTATATATCTGGAATAAAGAACAACTTAATGGTCTTTAAGGAATTGACCCAAATGTTGAATCTTCAAGCCCTCTCTTTTTCCTCTTTCAAGAATAGGCGCTTATAACTAGAGAATAATGGGGTTTGAAACCCTTAGTCGAATATAAACGACCCCTAAACAAGTTTTTTGGACTTAGGATAAGTTGGGGAATGACCAAAAGACCCTTCCCATAAAAGAATTAAAAAATTTTACTTTGCAACAACATGTCCGCGTCGCTCCTGGAGCGCGGACATGTGTTTTTTCGCGAATTTCCATTTTTCCAATGTCACGTCGAAAAATTAAAACAAAAACAAGTGTAGGGCCGCGCCCTAGGGCGTCGCACCCTAGGTGTGCACCCTCATTGTTTCCGATTTAATTAGAAAAAATTAAATTCTGACTCAGTTGTTTTAAAATTGGGTTGAGGCCATTTTTCCACTCAATTTTTTCCGCTGATCGTAAATCTAGTCTCGGATTTTCCATTAGAGCTTGGGAAGATGCGTTATATGCACGATTACTTTCTAGGGGCATTTCGATAATTTCGTGAGGTGTTACATTCATCTTAACTTTATGATACATATAGATTCTCATCTTTTAGCATTGGCTTTACCCAATTAGTTCAAATTATAAATGGCTCCAATATGGACATTAGATTGAGACCTATAGTTAATGAGAATGTTAAAAGTGAAAAAAAGTTACGGGAGTTGATACCGAGCAAAGAAGAAAGTGGGGCCAAGTGAATTAAAAAAGACTTTTGAGAGTTAGAATAAAAAAGGGACATAAGTCTAAAGAATGTAGTAAAAGGGACCATTTGTAATGGGGATTATATTTATTTAACAATTAAAGTTTTATATACCTTAAAGTTTGGGTATTTGCACAAGACCTAATATATAAAAGACAAAAGGAAAAGCAGAAAATGCAACTAAGCATCTCACCAGGTATCTTGAGATAATGAGCTAAAAGGGACACTCAAGTGTTGAATAGAATAAAAAGGAATTTTTATTTTATTTTTTATTTTTTTAATATTAATATTTTAATTATGGGTTAATGGGGGTTGAATTGAAATATTTGAAAGTTTGGGATCAAATTAAAAAGTGAAAACTTATAAACTATGTTAGCAGATGCTCAGTAAGGCAAGTCCCCATCAGTGGTCGGTGAGGCCTCTTTACATCCAGAGGAGCTCGGGAGTCTTCATTTATTTGTATTTATTTTTGTTGAGGTACCCATGAGCCTACTCTGGTGTCTTGTTCAGAGTCAGTACTTTAGAGGCTTCATAGATTAGAAAGATATTGTTCAAGTTATTTCTCTGAAATTTTTTGAAAGGTTTTGAGTTAAAGTTGTATATATTACTCTTGTATCTTTAAGTTCATGAATTTTGAGCCCATTCTAGTTAATTACGGTATTAATGTCTTCCGCTGAGTAAGTTAGCCAGGACAAGTGGTTCGCTTGGGACCAGAAATGGTTTTCGAGTGTCGGCCACATCCAATGTGTAGGCTCGGGGCGTGACAAACTTGGTATCAGAGCACAGAGTTCAAGTGTCTTAGGTTGTCTATGAAGACATGTTTGTAAGATCTTTTTTATGGTTGTGAGGGCCCCACTTCTATAAATGAGGGACTATTGACATCTATGAAAATTTTCCATTCTTTCATACTTTAGATCGTGCAATATAGTTACTTTCTAAGAAACTTGTCTATATTCGTGCGGCTTCCAGATTCGTTTGACTACCTCTCATAATTAAGGTAGTTGGAATAGAAAATTTTAGATCCTTATTGTTGAGTTCCCTTCATATAAAGTATTCAGAAAGCAAAGAGACCACACTAGGCTTGAGATGAGCCAACTAGTGTGCTTGAGTTATTGGATCCATAATATTGCACTCTTATTCATCTGAATCGGTGCATTTGAGTTAGAGCAAGATATGATGTTTTTACGGACTATGTTCCCTCAATCATTCTGTAGATGTTATTCTTGAGAGAAAAGTTAAGTTATGCCTTTAATGCTTAGTAGTATCCCATCCCCTTGAGAGAAAGTGATTGAAGACCTTTTTAAACTATGTGACAGAATATTCCTAGAGCTAGAAAGATGTAGAAATCATGAAGAGTGAGCATAGAAATTGCTTAAAGTTGGTAGCTAAGAGTTATGTGGTGAAAATCTGAGACCCTTCTAAGTTTTGGTTAAAGGATAGTAAATATCCCCTGGCTTCCACGATAAGGTAGAATAAGAGTTCTTAGTTAGTATAAGATGGTGTACACTCGAATATGAAAGGAGTTGATGTTGAAGTAGCATTGTGTTAGTAATGATAAGTGTATATGTTGAATATAAGAACAGAGGGCATACAATAGTAGATCTATACTAGCCTCATGATTGTGAAAAAAGAGAGTCATGTGAGATTTATAGAGTTATGAGTTTATATAGGTAAGGAGGTATAATGGATGAGTAGATATTATCTAACTTATGAAAGGGAGTTTGATGATAGACTGTACTTAAACAGACCATGAGCTAGGGAATTATTTCTTATCATGAGGGTTAGTGATCTAGCATTTCTTGACTTTATCTAGTAGTTTAGAGTTAGTATAGAGTGTGTGTGTGTGTGTGTGTGTGTGTGTGTGAAAAGTGTGGATGCACATAATTACTATTAAACCTTAAGCCTGAACTTTAAGTGAGTATTATGAAAAGAGGGGACAGCAAAAAGAGAGTGACATTGTCAGTTGGAGGTTTGGTCTAGTATGCTTGACATAAAATAAGGGAGAAATTAATCTATTGACTTGAAAGAAGTATGATGTTACAAGAATTGTAAGTTATCCTTAGTTGAAAATAATGAATTGAGGCTAAGCCATTAGATAACAAGAGGGCCTAAGATGTATATTAAAGATAGTTTGTAATTGTGAGATATGTTGATTAGGTATTTACTACAGGATCTTAGTAGGCCTAGGTTTCTAAGATTTTATCTAGTAGTTATGAGTTGTGGTGATAGTGATGGTCTTAATTGGGGAATTACTCTAAAAAGCTCCCCATAGTGTGTGTTTAGGATTAAGATAAGGACTTTCAAGGAATATTATGTATGAGTGTGGTGTAGGTTCCCCTTTGGTAGGAATAGTGGATTGAGGATAGTTTGTTAGATAGCAAGGGGATAAAGATGTGTAGCCATGATAGAGTAAAGCTACATGAAACTCCAAGTTATGACTTCTGCAAGAATCTAGATAGTATAATTGAGTTGTCAAGGTGGAGTAAGCTAATGTAGACCTTCTCTACTACCCTTAAGAGTTGAGTCCAAGGAGGATAGCCATAGATAATTAGGAATCTCTGTTATAGTCCAGGTTTTCTTCAGTCAAATGTAGGTGAACATAGAAGGTGAGGATTCACGGATCAAAAAGAAGATATTAGATCATAACTCATAGAAAGCGGTTATTATGCCAATAAGAGTAGCAAGAATGGGAGATGCTTATAAAGATATATAGCAGAAAGTTAGAAGTTGGTATCTCAGAAGAAAGTTTTAGCCGCAGTTTCACATCTTTGAGTAGTAAGTAAGAGGGGAATGTAAGCATTCTATGCATAGTGGTGATTCAATTGTCTGGAGGGTTGTATTTATAGCTTAGCGAAGAGAATCAGTTCATAGACATAGAGAGGTGACCTTTGAGCTAAGGGGGACATATTTAGGTAATAGCCAAAATAGACCTTGAGCTTTTGATAGTGATTAGTTGTTTAGAACGAGACGTCAATGTTTTTCTATCTTATATATATTCCTTATACTTCATTGGTGATGATGCTCTATTCCTATCTTATGCAAGGGCACCATGCCCATGATTCAGACTCATTCACTCTATGTT
>JAABOM020061211.1:0-11201 GCA_011800125.2 Solanum clarkiae
CAGATGCCAGGAGAAGAGGACTGGAATTTTCAGTAGGTGATTGGGTATTTTTAAAGGTATCTCCCATGAAAGGGGTTGTGAGATTTGGTAAGAAGGGAAAATTGAGTCCACGCTCATAATGATTTGGGTATTAATCCTTATTTCCCACATTTTATGTTTTTGTTGTATTTGTTTCCTTTTATAGGCGTAATTGTAATGTATGCCTAACACATGAAGTCGAGGTAGACCCTTGACTCCATTTGTCCTAGAGATCCATAAAACATTGAGGAAAATGGTCGAAGATAACATCAACAACATGGCTAATGCATCTCTAAATAGCACTGAGAATGAGAATGCTAATTGTGAGAACCCATCTCCTCTTGAGGACATTGCTCCCCAACCAAAAGATTTAATGCCAATGGTTATCAATGGAATCAATATAGGCTGAATCTTATGGCTATGGAGGTAATTGGAGCTATTATGCCGCCACTATTACCGGCTGATAGAATTTTCATAGTCTTGACTGGGTTGCTTTAGATGCTGCAGGAACGTGTGCTGTTTGCGGGCTTACCATTCGAGGATCCTCATAGCCATCTATACAATGTTTCATTCGTCTTCAAGAGTGTGATGGGATTCCGAACCAATGCCCTAGGGCCCAATCAGGACTATTGGCTCCAAGGTCAAGGAAACTAAGGTCGAACTTCAACAGAGGTAGAGCTCTCAGGGAAATATTATGACCAGAATAGGGGCCCAAAGATAGATGCAGATTGGGTCGTAGAGATGGCTTTAGAAATGGTCCCTATGTGCCACCACATAATCGCGACGTAGGTGCAAGTAGTTCAAGAATTGAGGAGATATTTGATCGCCTGTTGAAGAAAGCTGAGACACAGGATGAGACTCTAAGTGGGATGATATCTGAAATCTCCAATATTGATCAAAAATTTGAATCTCATTTTGTGGCTATCAAACAGCTTGAGCAATAATTTGGTCAAGTGTCGACGTAACTCAATCAATGTCAGAGGGGAACACTCCCTAGCAACACAGTTCAAAACCTAAGAATAAAGGAAAGTGAATGGTGGTTACTACTTGAGGTGGCAAGAGCACCATTGATCCTCTCATGCTAGTTGATGAGGTTGATGTTCGAGAGGAGATAGTTGCGACCAAGGATACAAACAGAGGAGATGATCGCGGAAAGGATGGGGTGAGTGAAGTTGTTGATGCGCCACAGAAGTTGAAGCCCATTCCTAGGCCTCCTCCTCCCTTCTCCTAAAAGAATCAAGAAGAGGGAGGATCAAGGAAAGTTCAAGCACTTTCTCTCCATGCTGAAACAACTCTCCATCAGCATTGCTCTCATTGAGGCATTGGAGAAGATGTCAAGGTATGCAAAGTAGATGAAAGACCTAGTTACTAAGAAGCACACTGTGAGTCAGGAGCTCTCCCAAGAGCTTCAGCATTGCAGCGCTATTGCTACAAGGTCCTTGGTTCAGAAGCAAGAAGATCCTGGTGCTTTTACCATACCCTGCACCATTGGAAATGTAGAGTTCGAAAGGGCACTATGTGATTTAGGTTCCAGTATTAATCTGATGCCCCTTGCGGTCTTCAAGAAGCTAGGATTAAGAGCCCCTACTCCAACAAGCATGCAGTTGTTGATGGATGATCGCATGGTGAAGAAGCCCATAGGGATACTATATGATGTGTTAGTCAAAGTTGAGAAGTTCATATTCCCCACAGACTTTGTGATCCTAGATTGCAAAGTCGACTTCGACGTCCCAATCATTTTGGGAAGACCATTCCTGGCCACTAGACTAGTACTAGTAGATATGAAAGCTGGTCAACTCAGGTTCATATTGAACGATGAAGAGGTTTTCTTCAATATTTGTCAGTCTATGAAGTGGCCAGATGATTTGAAGAATGAAGTCTGGGCAATTGATAAAGTCCAAGCAACCAATTTGCCCAAGTCGTGTCGCGACATTAATCAGGCGCTACTTGAGAGGCAACCCAAGCTCTGTGATGTAATATTGTAGCTTTATATTTAGTTTTGGAACTCATAGATAGTTTATTTTTCTTGTATTTTAGTTGTAAACTTGGACACTGGGCTGGTTGTATATAGGGTAATAGTGTGTTCTATGAAGAATAGACAGGTACATGGCTAAGTCAAGCCATTCTTGGCCAAGAAAAACATCAGGAAGTGCATCTACGACCTGTTCTATGGGCCGTAAAACACTTTATGACCAGTATAACATCTCGTAGAGATATTCCAAAGAAAAAGGTTATGCACTTCAGTCCACGAGCCAACTTTACGATCAATAAATAAAACTAAGGGTCGTGAATGGTGCTCGTGGATCCCAAGTAAGTTTTTTGAAAGTTTTCTAAGTTTGGAAGTTTCTACGACCAGCTTTACGAGTCATACATCACTCTATGACTCGTAGACTGGTTCGTGAAACCCAATCCTGAAAATCAAGGTTTGGGTGCTCTATGAAATCATAATTCACGAGCCGTAAAACACAATATGGCCCGTCATCGGGGTTTCGTAGAGTCCAAGTCAATATTTCAGTTGACCCGGTAAAGGTATAAATAATGGGGTCAAATTATTTTGACCCCATTTCAAGCCTAAATTACTAAAACTACCCAGCTATACCCCACCCCTAAGAAATTCCGACCACCACTGGTGATCAACTCCCCTATTTTCTGGCAAGAATTTTTGGCAACCTAGGATTTTAGTGCCTCTTCACCTCCTTCATCTTCTACAATCTAGTCACACAACTTGGTAAGTTTTTGGTTAATCAAATACCTTTAATTTGCTTATATTTATATGATTAAATTAGAAATTATGTTGGGAATGGTAGTTTAGTCACAAACAAATGTGTGCAATTGACAAGTTGTTAATTAAATAATGGTTGTCCATGTTTGAATATGTATCTAAGTCTGAAATTGGGTATTGTTGCCTTGATAATATGATTTGAATAGTTTGTTTGGAACCTATTGAATCACCCAACATATGTGATGAATTGATTGTGTGTGTAATTTGGTGGGTGATAACATAGATGCATAATTTTGTAGTGAAATCGCTCATACGTGGTCAGAAGGGTTGGGAAACATGTCTAATTGTTTTCAATGCGATATACACGTTGAATAGCATATTGGTGTATTGGTTGTTGCGTGAAAATCATGTAGGTATGTGTGTTTTGCTTCGATACTGATTAGAATAAATATGAAGAAGTCGTATGGGGATGCATTGTGATGGACTTGGAAACTTAGGTGGCTATGTTTCTTGTCTACGAGTGCCTTTTACAACCCGTGAAACATTCCACGAATCGTAGTTTCCCCTTGTACAAGATTCTAAAGACTTAAAGTTTCTGAGTACCCATCAAATGAGACCTTCTATGAGTCATAGAACACTTTACGACTCATAGAAAGGTCTCTAGATCCCTACCTAAAATAAATTCAGACACTAGAATTATCTACAACACGTAAAGCATTTTTTGAGTTATACCTAGTCTCATAGACTTTTGCATTGACCAAAAATTATTGTGACCACTGTTTTATAAAAGCCCTCTATGGCTCGTAGTCTCCACTATGGCCCGTAAAGGTGCTTTCGTATACGTTTCTGCAACTCTGTCTGAATTATTTGTGCATTTTATTTTTTTGATTATGGGGCTAACCAAGGTGCATAAATGTTCATATTTTGAGCACTATGGCTCCAAAAGCTAAACGTGACGAGATCTAAGACCTACAGAGGAGGCTCAGTGATGAGTTCTCAAAGGATAAGCAAACTCCTGCCCTGATGCATCATTAAAGGAGCTTGGCACCCAGACCCAGAGGCTACTAGACCTCAGACTACAGTTGTTGCCAGAGCTGGACAGACTCAAGCTTTGTCGTCCACACTCCCCGGTATGATGAGGGAGGCCACAATAGGAATGATTGCATTCAGATGACTTCGTCCAGAGAGGAGTCCAAGTCTGAGTAAGGTTCTGGAGATGGATCATAGAGGGAGTCCTCCACAGTGTCTCGTTCATCACCACTAGATGCTTTTACTAGTCAGTGGTGCATCAAGGGCATGCAGATGATTTATGCCTAGGACGTGTAGTAGATAGAGCAAGTCAAGCTAGCCTACTCCATTTATTAGGAGCCTCGAGTCATCTCAAACAGACTCGATAGTGTCTCCGATCTCTAAAACATGATGTTCAAATATAGGCTTCAACCACTGACCAGATCACTCGAGCGATACTCCCCGACTATGGTGAGGGAGTTCTATGTGTCATATACAGCCACAATGAGGAAGAACCCCCTCGCTCAGCCGAGACTGATCGAGACGAGAATGAGGGGCTAGCACGCGAACATATCGGAGATCACTATCCGCCGCATGCTATTTGGGCTAGAGTTCCTTGCCCCCATCCATTGTTGAGTTTGACTGGGGCAGATGAGGGACATGCTAGTGATGACAGATCTAGAGTGTAGAGCCAGCTTGATGAGATGGGTAGCTAGTTATATTATTGAGCAGGGTGCGAAACATGCATGGGTCGCTACACACTCGAAGCCTATTGTCAAGGTTTCACTCAGTTTCCCCGCCAAGTTTTGGTGAGCAGTTGTTAGGTCACGCATCCAGCCAACTCTTGCTGATAACACTTTTATACCGGAACATCGAGTACTAGTTGCCAGCATCTTGGCTGGTTATGAGATTGATTGGGCCTGCCTCATCTCTAAGCGGATTCACGAGGCCTCCTTGAAGAGGTCTTCCTCCATCCTTTCCCTTGCTTGATGTACAAGCTCTGTCTAGAGTCAAAGGTGGAGAGCTTACACCAGCTAGACTCATTGATCGAGGCCCTGCATACCTTGGATGTCAGCCTGATCAAGGCTGAGGAGAACCCGGTGGTACTCTAGTGAGCAGAGGACCAGCCTGCTCCTATGCCAGATGCGTTCACCCCAGAAGCACCACTTGAGGTTCCACAGACCACCGCTACTGCTACTGACAGGCTACCCCGCAAGCATGATTTACGTGTCTGCCATATCTATATAGGCCATGGCGTAGAGACTATCTCATGCTGAGTCACAATTGACTCATCTTGTTCATCAGATTAGGTCGTGGGCCTGCTAGGCGATTACAGACTCGGAGTGTCGTATGCAGGCATTCAAGGTCGCTACAATTCAAGACCATCTCTCTGCCATGGATTCCCATGTTGATGACTTCGAGGTAAGGGTATAGCAGAACTTGAGCACGGCCCAACCATCAGACTTGACAGCCCTTCAGACGGAGATCTAGTAACTCCGGGCCAATATGACAATAGCACTGGCAGCACTAGTGACCCTACCACAGACCACACCCCTGGTACTGTTGGTGGATCTTTTTACTCTTGATAAGCCTATCCAGCCTTCCCATAGGAAAATACCTTGCACAGAGTATGATGATCCAAATATCATACATGCACATGCGGGGGCTTATAGAATACGAGGACCTCGAGCTTATCTTGAGAGGGTCGAGACAAGAGGAGGAGAGATGACAGGCTCGAGATCATGAGAATTTGAGGGGTGTTGGCCCCTTCGAGTTAGAGTGCTACTACTGAGGACACTACCACACAAGATGAGGGTGTTCAGAGTTAGCCACACACCGGCCCTCTTAGGCGCCCAGGTATGATGTTTGACCTCTTATACTTAGTTTTTCTTTGATAGCATGCATTGGGGATAATACACCTCTTTTTCGATGGGGCGTGGGCAGTTATGGCCTCAGTGAAGTCTGAGTAGCTTGTGTCCATAACTACCTCAATTTTTTATTCTGGGGTTTTCTTGTCTTTGTTCTTTTTCCTCATAGATATTTACTTTCTATTGAACTGGCACATTTAAGATGTTTAGGTAGTATTTGTAGCATATAGTATTAATACATGTGGCATATATCATGTTTCTATGTTTTGTTTGAAAAATGATACCCACCAGATTTTTGATTTGTAAGTCTAGATAGCAACCATGCATGTTTAGGTGTGTTGACAATGTTTGTTCTGATAAGTGAGGATAAATTGAGATAAAAAGCATGATTTGAGAGTCTTTTGTTGATATGTAGTCAGTGCCATGTGAGTATGAGCTTTAAATTGCTAAATTTATGTGTTATGTGCTGAGTCAGAACTTTCCCTATTACTCTAAGTTAGACTGTAGATTAATTGGATTAGGAAAGGATCTTAGGTCATTGTTCTTAAAAACCCACTTAGCCTAAATGACCAGCCAAAATTGCAGTATATCCTTTGTTCCTAATGTTTGAGCCAAACATGTACCTATTCTTTGCAAACACATGATTAACCTAGCCTTGTTAGTTGTAAAATCTTGAAATTCGCCCTGGTCCTTCCTTGAACATTGTGCACCTTGACTGAGACAAAAAGTCTAAGTTGAGGGTGGCTACCAAAAGCGGCCTTGGTTTTGAGGATGGATATTATGCACCTCAACTCAGGCCAAAAGCCTAAGTTGAGGGTGGGCTGGTGGAAGGGTGCAATATGAATATGAGGGGGAAGTTAGTGATACAGAGAAAAGGAGAAAAATTAGGTACTGGGTGCAAAAAAAATAAGTTATGCCCTAGTTGTGAGTCAAAAAGAAGAATGAAGTGTAAAAGTAAGGCAAAAGGCTGAAAATAAAAAAAAAGTACCGAGAAAAGCTTAAAATAGGAGAAAGGGAGAATGAGATGAAAATAACAGAGTTGGTAGGGAAAAAGTGTAGAAAAACGCAGTGTCAAGGAGCGCCTTTAGTCACTATGTTCCCAAAATTACCATACCAAAGACCCTTGAGCCTACACTACAAGCCTAGAAAGTCCTAAAGTGATCCTAGTCCAAGTAGTTGAAGGTCTTAGTCATGAGTATAGGGGCAAGCCTCTGGTATTAGGCATAAAGGATGAATATCTTTTGTAAGAGTGAGCGATTTTGCATAATCCCAAGGTTAAACATGAAAACATCATTGAGTGTCAGATATGAGACTTCTTTATGTAAAGGAACTTGCATTACATTGTTAGCATTACACTTACTCAGTGATTGTGGATTGTTGATAGTACCTCACTTGTCATAGTTGTGTCATCACATGCACTAGTCTGTATAGTTTGCTAAATGGCTATCTGAGTCTGTTTTGAAAAAGTGGTATGGGTATTTGTGTTTAAGATTGATGTGATGTATGTCATTGGGTTGAGGTGTATGTATTACTGTATTATTTATATAGATTGAGTCCATCGCTTGAGGACAAGCAATAATTTTAAGTTAAGTGTGTTGATGTGCTGTCAAAATGCAGTTTTTTTTATGCTTAAAACTTGAAATTTTATGTGTTCTCAATGCGATGTTCGTTGATTTTATGTGTTTTTATGTTATATTTATAAAATTCCAGGGTTGGCCTTGATTTTGGGAAGAAAGTACAGAAGTTGCTGATTTTGATGCAGTACGAGATCCTTTATAGGCCATAGGTTATTCTACGGGCCGTAAAGTGGGCTTCATGGACAATTCCAGTGAAGGGCTGATTTTTTGAAGTTGTTTTGCGAATATGCAGACAAGTTGTGGAATGATGTACGAGTCATAAAACATGGTTCATAACCTAAGGATCACAGTTTGGAACTTGTTGAAGATTCATCAGATGAAACCCCCCTACAGGTCATAGAGGAGGTATCGTAGACTTGAAGTCCAGATTCCCAGTAGCACTGTACGGACCCCAATTATGTGTCGTGGAATGCAATACGACCCATAAATCTATTCGTGAGACGTGTCAACCCAGTTATCTTATTATATTTAGGACTTGTATTTTAAATATTATAAATAGGCCTTTTAGGCTATTTTTCATAAGTTTACGCATAGTACACAGAGAACTTGAGAATTAGATAGGAAAAATAGTGAGATATCAGTGGAGAGTTTTGAGAACACTTCTACTTTGATTTCATCTTTAATCTTATGATTATCTTCGAAGTTGGAATGGCTCGTTCTTAATTCAATTGTATAAGTGCTCTATTATGTTATTCCAAATCATAAGTCTTGCATCTACACAAATTATGAGCAGCTAAATCTACAACTAGGATTGTAGGAACTATGAAGAACTAACAAGGTAAAACCAGATAAATCATAATTCTTGAAAAGTGTGCATGCATGTATTGATTAACTCTCTTCATTTTACATGTTTTATAGTGGTGCTAATATTAGGACCCACCTAGTGTTATTGACTGGACCAAGGTAGTAATGAATAGGAAAAGAGATTAATTAACAGAATTCGGTTGATGTGTTCTCGTCTAATCAACCAAACTGGGTCAAGGAAAGGTTGTACTGGGACTAATAGATAAGGGTAGTAATGCACACTACGCAGATAGGCCAAGTCACGTAGTGAAATTCTCCTCTCTTCTGGACCAAAGGGTTTGGTGAACTTTACATATCGTCCTATCTGCTACACACTATAAAAGAATTAGGTTATCCGGTGATACTAAGTTAGAGAATTATGGGGAGTACAATACCCTAGTTTCTCTCCATATTGATTTCACTCTTGTTTTAGTTAGGTCTATTTTTCCATTGATTATTGCAAACCACCCCCCTTTGGAGAAGTAAGTTGGTTAATCACTCAAATTATAGTAACTGAATTCTCTTGAGTCTACGTATTCCCTTGGGTTCGACCCTAACCTGAGTCATGTTTTATTTCTTGACAATGACCGTTTTATCCTCAAAAAAGAGGTGTAACTTGGGCGACATCAATTTTCTGAAAAGTCATTAGATAAAACCCTATATGGGTCATAAGTCTGAATACGGCCGATAACAAGGTCTAGTAGAAATTGTGCCCAGATTTGAAGATGAAGTCCACAAAGCCCCGATACAGCCATAAAACTTAGTGTGGCCCTCATATTGCCTGAAGAATTCAGTTTTCCAATTTTATTTTGGACTTGTATTTTAAATAATATGAATAGATTTTTTAGGTTATTCTCAGCAGAGAACGAAGGATAACGACCAAAAACTTTGAGAGAAGTGCTTAGAAACACTTGAAACATTATTATCTGATTTTAAATTCATACTTAAAGATTTCTTGTGAAGAGTTGGGATTGCTTGTTCTTAAATTCATCCTTCTAAGTGGTCAATTATGTTATTCTATATCATGATTCTTGCATCTACAACGGTTATGCATAGCTAAATCCGCAACTAGGGTTGTGGAAACCATGAAAAACTAACAAGGTAAAACTGGATAAATTCGTAATTCTTGAAAAGTCTGCATGCATGTATTAATTAATTCTCTTCATTTTGATTGCTTTTTAATGATGGCCAACGTTAAAACTCGCCTAGTTGTTACTGACTGGATCAAGGTAGTAATAAATGGGAAAGAAGATTAACTAATAGTATTATTCGATCGATTTTTTCTCGTTTAATCAACCAAACGAGTCAAGGGGAGGCGATACTGGGACATTAGGTAAGGGTTGATAATGTCACACTGCAGGGATGGATCAAATCATGTAGTGAAATTTACCTCTCCCTTGGATCAAAGGGTTAAGTTTTGCATGCAAAATACTAGAAAAGAATACGATTATTTTGTAATACCGAGTTAGAGAGTAAGGGAGAACATAATGCCCTAGTTACTCTTCTTACTAATTTCACAATACTTGTTCTGGTTTAGGTTTACTTTCTACAAATTACAAACCCCCCTCCCCTTTCGGGAGATAAGTAGGTTAATTAACTCGAATTGCTTAAAATTACTCTGAGTCTATCATATTCCTTGTGGGTTCGACCTTAACCTTGATTATGTTATATATCTTTAAAACGACCGCTTTAACCTTCAAAAAGGAGGTGTAACTTGGTCAATATCACTTGGACTTTATTTTCGAAAGACAAAATTAAAATTTGTCATTTTAGCTTCATTTGGTTTGTTTAAGCTGAAGGACGAAAACCAGGGTTTCGATCTCTTAAGCTCGAGTTTGAGTCATCCTTTCCAAGGGTCTTATATACCGCTACTCCTCCTAACATGATTTATTATTACCTAAAAACACACTAAAAAAACGAAAAATACTAGGGTTCCCTATAACGTCTCTCCTAATGTCCAAGAGGCATTGGACTTTCTAATTCAGTAGTTCTAGACCAAAAAAGAATCTAGGGCTCCTAGTTAGACTCGTATCACACAAAATAAAAAGACAAGCATTTAGCAAGTAATGTCTCAAGTATGTCTCTCAAACAATTAACATGCTTCAAACATAGACAAATAGTGTGATAGATTCAATGTGTGTGCATCAAATAATATTTAAACATTGAGACTCAACAAAAGATTTTAGTTCTAAAAATATTATATTAAGGAACTTATTAAAAAAATTTATTAAAGGCATTCAAGTTTTTAAAAAATAAAATAAAATCTTGTAGGCATGATTTCTAACATGTGAAAAAATAGTAAATATCCCCCCAAAAAACACATGATTTTGTTGTGAAAAATATTAAATATTAAAAAGCAAGATTTCTAAATGTAAAATATATTTAATCCTAAAGGAATGATTTCTAAATGTAAAATATATTTAATCCTAAAGGCATAATTTCTAACATGTGAGAAACAAAATATTAAACCCTAAAGACATAATTTCTATTGCAAAACATTATCTAAACATACTGTGAAACAAAATCCTATAGGCACGATTTCTATTGCAAGACATTATTAAAAATACTTCAAAACAAAATCCTATAAGCATAATTTCTATTGTAGAAATATTATTTCAACATACTTTAAAACAAAATCCTATGAGCGTAATTTCTATTGCAAAAAAATATTATTTAAACATGCTTTATAACAAAATTCTAGAGGCATAATTTCTATTGCAAAACATTATTAAAAATACTTCAAAACAAAATCCTATAAGCATGATTTCTATTGCAAAATCTTATTTAAACATACTTTAAAACAAAATCCTATAAGCATGATATCTATTGCAAAAAAAAATTACTATTTAAACATACTTTAAAATAAATCCTATAAGCATGATTTCTATTGCAAAAAATATCATTTAAACATAATTTAAAACAAAATCCTATAGGCATGTTTTCTAAACAAAACATTAAATATCCTAAAGGCATAATAGTTAGATATGTTTTAAAATAAAATAATTAATGTTCTATGAACATGATGTTTATATGAAAATATGACATGATATAGAGAGAATTAAAAAAAAAACACAATTATCCTAAGTGATTAGGAATTGGTCAAATAATTAACACAAATATATATATATATATATATGTATATATATATATATATATATATAAATA
>JAABOM020061212.1:0-11200 GCA_011800125.2 Solanum clarkiae
CATAGTGCGACTGTTTCCGGATGACCCATGATGAGCGTCGAAAGTTGCATTGACTAACTGCTACTTCACAATTAAAAAGCGCAGATAGTTTAAAGAGCAATTTTTCTTTATTTCATCATACCACAAAGCTAAAAAATAGTGAATTTTTGACTCCATCCAAGATTGATGGAAAAATAATAATTCTATAAGCACTGACATTCGAAAAATAATATGACAACTAATTTTTTTTTAATTTGATAGTAGTAACAATAAATACATATTTTTTTAAGTATATTCTAGGTAGGGTATTTTTGTTTTTTCCAAGTGTGCTATCTGTCCTCACAATTTCCATTTTACATCAGATCTGGTCGTCTCTTTTGATGTATGTATCTCCTTCATTTTCACTCTCTTCTGCTCAGTGCTTTTGGTTCTTCGTTTAATCGAGCTTATTACTTTGTTTTCGTATCTGAGCGAACTGAATTTGGGGTTTTTTGGTTCATTTTTTGGGCCTAAAGCCATTGCTGTAGTGGCTTTAGGGTTGTTGAGCCGTCCTTGCTCTAATGAAGAGTATGTACTCAAGAAAATGAGGATTAGTTCCGCCCAGAAGGAAGAATGAGGCCAACAGAGAGAAGAAAAAAATGGGTTTCATGGAGGGTGGTTGCCCTCTCTGATTGGCCTATGATTTCTCCGTCAGACCAAACCAACAACCCTCCTTGTGAAATTTCCAGAAAAAAAAAACAATTGATACTTCTTTGGTTCTATTTTTGCTTGGGTTTGAAAACTGTCCACAAATTGCTGTAGAAAAGATGAAAGAGGCTGTGATGATTCTGGACTGAATTTCGGGGTATGGAGAGAACCGATTCGTATCTTGGCTGGGCAAAATCCGAATCATGCAAAACCGGTTCATTTTTGCAGCCATGGCGTTGTCGTCTGCTTCTCCTCTTTTGCCCCCATTTTATACGGATCTGAGCCTCAATTTCAATTCCAGATCTGATGTAAAACCAGTTCATTTGCGGAGCTATATTCACCCAAGGATGGTAAGATGAACATCCTTGGTTGACATTTTTTTCCCAATATATAGGAGGTTAGATATAGATATTTTGACATATATCTATTGTTGAATAACCTTGATACAAAAATCACATACTCATGTTCTAAAAGTACGAACACTCTTGATGAAAATGCTGGATCTGCCATTGGTTCATTTTAGCTGAGAAGCTGAGGCAATTGGAGAAAAATGGGGATTTTTTTCATCTCCGGTATGTCAATGATTTCTTCTTTGCTCCTTTTAGCTTATGGTATTATTTCCTGGATATTAAGTGGGTGCATAAAATTGCATGTTTTGGGGACATAAATTCTTTTAGAAACTGAAACTATACGAAAATATAAACTTATGTCTCGCGAAGAAGTTGTTTGTACGAGAGCTATGTTAAAGACCAACACAAAATCGGCGCAGAAGTGGGAATAATGGAAACTCAGCGCAGTATGAAAAATAAGGCCAACAGAGAGATAAAACAAAGTTCTTTGGAGGGTGGTTGCCCTCTCTCAACGGCCTATGATTTCTCATTTAACCAAATCAACAACCCACTACAAGATTAGAAACAAGAAACAATGTTTGTCACCATTACCTTCAATGGCTGCAATGTGATGCTGATGACAGTAGTACATTTAGCTGCACGGTGCATGGATAAGTGCAAATGACCCTCTGAGCTAAGGTCAGGTATGCTTTAAAGCCACTTAAAATAAGTCCAATCCAAACAGGCCTTTGTTAAATTTTTCTTGTGGAGGCTGTTCAAACAGGCTCTTATGGTAAAGTTAGACAGTGATCATGTTTGCTAATTTGGGTGGTATCTGGGGCATGGAGATGATTGGACCCGTATCTTGGCATGGCAAACCAGGATGGCTTGTGTTAGAGTCTTCTCTTTCACATGCAACTGGTTCTTTTGCAGCCATATTGGTTGTTGCCTTCTCTTTGCCCCAATTGTTTGCAGATCTGAGCCTTAATTTCCATCTAGACTGACTGGATGTTTCTAAGAGTTTTGAACCTAAATGACAACAAAAACCCTCTGTATGCACACACACACATAAATAAACATACATCATGAGAAAATGTCAAAAATGGTCCCTTATCGGGGCAGTGATGATCTTTCGATCTATCCTCTTGAGGTAGTAATTTAGCATTGAGAGTACCCAGCTTGTATCTTGGCGGGGCAACGACCGCGATGTTTGTGATTTTGTTTCATGCAAGTTGGGAATATTTGCAGCCATGGCGTGATTGGACTTTCTTTGCCTGAGCACAAATACAGATCTGATCCTCAATTGTCACTTACCGGAGTATTTAGTATGGAGGAAAATGTTTTAGGAACACTTAGCGACAACTTTATTGCTGCAAAAACATTTAGCGACAATTGAGTTAATGACATTGCATCTAGAATTGCTAAAGTCTTTAGTAGCATTTATATATTGATGGTTATAAATGCTCATATTATATATTATTGCGGCTAAGTATATTATTGCCACAACCCTTTGGGGTGGCCCGGTGGTTTGGGCTTGAGACTTCCATGTTGGAGGTCTCAAGTTCGAAACCCCTCGTCAGCGAAAGCAAGGTTACCTCTCTTATGTGTTCCGCAAGCTATTGCAAGGAGCGGAGGTTTACCCTGTACGCACCTAAGGGGTAGCAGCTGCGGGTTCTCCTTGTTATAGAAAAAAAAAATATATACTATTGCCACTAAATAATACACACAACTCTATCCACCTGCCAAACAAGCCTTATGCATTTTGTTTCTTTCAAGTGTGCTTATTTGGGGTTATACAGACAATTCATACTAACATTTACAATGCCTTCATCAGATCTGGTTGTCTCTTTTATGTATGTATCAACTTCATCTGCTTTTGGTTCTTCGTTTAATCGGTCGAATTTATGTATGTGTTCATATTTAAGTGAACTGAATTTGGAGGTTTTTGGTTCATTTTTTTGGAGCCATTGCTCTTGTGGCTTTAGGGTTGAGCCCCCCTTGCTCTAACTCTGTATAGCCTCTCTAACAACAACATACCCCGTGGAATCTTACAAGTGTGGTCTGAGGAGGGTAAAATATACGTAGACCTTACCACTACCTCATAAAGATAGAGAGACTGTTTCTGGAAGACCCTCATCTCAAAAATATCAGGCCCCAAAAGCAGAAGATGTTAGATATGAAAATAATAGAGTATGTACTCAAGAAAATGAGGATTAGTTCAGCCCAGAAGGAAGAATGAGGCTGGCAGAGAGAAGAAAAAAATGGATTCGTGGAGGGTGGTTACCCTCTCTGATTGGCCTATGATTTCTCCGTCAGACCAAGCAAACAACCCTCCTTGTCAAATTTCCAGAAAAAGAAAAAACAATTATTGCTTCTTTTATTCCCTTTTTGCTTGGCTTTGAAAACTGTCCACAAATTGTTGTAGAAAAGATGGAAAGAGGTTGTGATGATTCTGGGCTGAAATTCGTGGTATGGAGAAAACGTGATTCGTATCTTGGCAGGGCAAAACCTGAATCATGCAAAACCGGTTCATTTTTGCAGCCATGGCGTTGTTGTCGGCTTCTCCTCTTTGCCCCCATTTTACACAGATCTGAGCCTCAATTTCAATTCCAGATCTGATGTAATTGGGAAAAAATGGGGATTTTTTTTCCTCTCGGTGTGTCAATGATATCTTCTTTGCTCCTTTTAGCTTCTGGTATAATTTCCTGGATATTAAGAGGGTGTATAAAATTGCATGTTTTGGGGACATAAATCCTTTAGAAACTGACACTATATGAAAATATGAACTTGTGTCTCTTGAAAAAGTTGTTTGTTACGAGGTCTATATTAAAGACCAACACAAAGGCGGGGCAGAAGTGGGAATGATGGAAGCTCAACCCAGTATGAAAAATGAGGCCAGCAGAGAGATAAAGCCAAGTTCTTTAGAGGGTGGTTGCCCTCTTTCAATGGCCTATGATTTCTCATTTAACCAAATCAACAACCCTCTACAAGATTGGAAACAAGAAACAATTTTTGTCACCATTACCTTCAATGGCGGCGATGTGATGCTGATGGCAGTAGTACATTTAGCTGCATGGTCACAAGTTCTTTAAGGGCGCATGGAAAAGTGCAAATGACCCTCTGAGCTAAGGTTGGGTTATTGCTTTAATAACAACAACAACAATAACATACCCAGTAAAATCCCACAGGTGGGGTCTGGGGAGGGTAGATTGTACGCAGACCTTACCGCTACCTCATAGAGGTAGAGAGGCTGCTTCCTAAAACCCTCAGCACATAACCCAAGAGCAGAAATACCGAATTCAATGCTTTTAATGCCACCTAAAATAAGTCCAATTCAAACAGGTCCTTGTTAAATTTTTCTTGTGAAGGTTGTTCAAACAGGCTCTTATGGAAAAGTTAGGCAGTGATGGTATTTGCTAATTTGGGTGATATTTGGGGCATGGAGATAATCGGACCCATATCTTGGCATGGCAAAGCAGGATGGCTTGTGATTGAGTCTTCTCTTTCACATGCCAACTGGTTCTTTTGCAGCCATGTTGGTTGTTGCCTTCTCTTTGCCCCATCCTTTTGCAGATCTGAGCCTTAATTTCCAACTAGACCGACTGGATGTTTCTAAGAGTTCTGAACCTAAATGACAACAAAAACCCGATGTATGCACACACAATCACAAACATACATCATGAGAAAATGCCAAAAAGGGTCCCTTATCGCGGCAGCGATGATCTTTCAATCTATCCTCTTGAGGTAGTAATTTAGCATTGAGAGTACCCAGCTTGTATCTTGGTGGGGCAATGACCCCGATGCCTGTGATTTGTTGCATGCAATTTGGGAATATTTGCAGCCCTGGCGAGACTGGACTTTCTTTGCCTGAGCATAAATACGGATCTGAGCCTCAGTTGTCACTTGCGGGTGTATTTAGTATGGAGGAAAATGCTTTAGTGAACATTTAGTGGCAATTTTATTGTAGTAAAAATGTTTAGCGACAATTGAGTTAATGACATTGCATCTAGAATTGATAAAGCCTTTAGCGGCATTTGTGTAGTAACAACATACCCAATGGAATCCCACAAGTGGGGTATTTACGCAGACCTTACCAGTGCCTCATAGAGATAGAGAGGTTGTATGCGGAAGAGCTTTGTCTCAAAAATATTGTGGACTTATATAGTGATGATTATAAATATTCATATTATATATTATTGCGGCAAAATATATTATTGCCACAAAATTCTTTGTTTGTTATAGTAGAATCAGCCCTAAAGTGGCTATCTTGTGTTATTTCTACAAATAAGACCTTTGACATGAGGCTCGTAGTGAGGCTGCTGTGATGATTTTCATTCTTTACTCATCAGATGGTTGAACTTCACTATGTCTTGGTGTGGTATCTTTTTTTTTTAATTTATTTTGTGGGTTGGGGGGGGGGGGGTGGGGCGCTGTGAGATATTGGAGCTATTTAGGTTTTCTGCCTCTAACAAAAGCCCCTTAAGTTTGAAGCCATGGTGGGGTTTAGCTTATGTTTGAGATAAGGCGAATCTGAGCCTCCCAAATCTCGTGTTGAAAGAACAAGTCTTTTTATTGTACCCAACTTATGCCGCATAACGTAATTCCTATACAACCTATGCCGAGCGGGACAAAAGTTCTCTAAACTTACGCAGAGACAAAAACTCCCTATTTCAGGTCAACTAGCAAAAAATTGTTACGCCCATCCCATTTTTATGTGGCACTGTTTACATTGGCACGGTGTTTAAAGAAAAAAGAAGACTTTTGAAACTTTTGGTCTAAAACAATCCTTAGATAGTTGTTTGGTTCTAAATCATTTCATTAAGGGTAAAAAGGAAACTTTAAAGTTAAAATGTTTCTAGTAAGGTGACATTCTTTTGGGACGGACTTATAAGGAAAGGGTGCCACATAAAATGGGACAGAGGGAGTACTTCAATGCTTTCAGAATATCTGACCTGTATCTTGGCAGGGCGACCCGGTATGGCTTCATCTAAACTGGCGTCTGCAGCCATGGCATTGTCCCTTTCTCTTTTGCATGTTCATATACAACAAAATATGAGCCCTAAAGTCTGGTAAATTTGTCAAATGGGCACTCAACTCAACTCAATGAGGGTGCTCAGGAACCTAAATAAAGTTAATGCTAGCAGCTGTGGCATAGTGTAGATTTTTTCTGAGAAAAAGCAAATCTGAGCCTCCCAAGTATCTGTTGTGTTCAGAGAATACGGCTTCTTATTGAACTTTGGTGTGGTAGAGTTTTTCTAAAGGTGGTTACTCTCATTCTCCTAAGTTCAATTCTGCCAATGATTTTTCCTGTGCTTTTGTTTTAAGTATAAAGTTCAACAGCACTTTCAATTAACAGAATGCTCTGCATGACGATGATGATGATGATGACAATGATGTGATTGCCATGATTATGGTAATAATGTGGGAAAATTCATATTTTCCCCCTCAACTTGTTTTGGGAAACCCCGAATCTTCAACCCTTAACTTTTTGAATAAGACTGATGATATTCTTCTCCAGGAAGCTTGAAAATCAGATTTTTGAGCTGATTCATATCTCGGCTAGGCAAAGGCAGGGGAATTTGTGAGGGTGCTTTTTGCAGCCATGGTGGATTGGCGCTTTTTTATGATTGATTTTCACTCAAATCTGAGCCTCTTTTCTGTTTAAATTATAGTTCTACAATATAATGTCTTTCTCTTCCATTCTTCATATGATCAGTTCGTACCAGGAAGAGTCCCCTTTGAGAAGAAACTTTTTATGTATCCATCTTTTTCCCAAATTGTTAGGTACTGATATGAGACAAAGTCCAAAGGGAATGGAAGTGAATATTGAGGATCCAGATGTTGCTGCATTTATCTACTCAATATTCAAACTTTGATGCTTTGTTTCAATCTTGAACACTCCAAGTTTTTGAGGCAGTGAAGATTATTCATAATGAAAACGAAAAGTGAAGAAAGTTTTGAGTTGATTCGTGGCCTGGCTTGACAAGTTCAATCAGAAGGTCTTATAAGGCAACTGTTGCTTGCAGTCAGGGCACTATTCAAACTCTGCTCTTCCTTTTCTTTGATTAACTTGGCGAAAATCTGAGCCTCATTCTTAACTTTGTTCATTTACTTTTTTTCCTTTTCTTGTCTATCTGGAAAGAGGTTTAGATTACTGTCACTGTAGAACCACTGAAATCAAGAGCTGCCAAAGCCAAAAGCCAAAGAAAAAAATGTTTCTTCATTGAGTACATGCATTTGTTAACTTGATTTGGTTGACGGGAATTGAATCCTCCGCGTATATTGTGAAATATTACCATTGCAACAAGAACCATTTACAGAATTAAGGAGCATCCAATTATTACCACCCCTTACCACTCGAACAACTAGTCACAAATTCTAGACACTAAGTGCATCTATGAGCTCTTTTGGAGCAGTGTAATGCATTTATCATCTCCCTTTGGATTTGTGCTTTAATAAAACTTGTATTTACATGTATTTTCTGAAAATCTGCATTGTTCCTTGCTCGCCAAGTGTGATATATCATAGCACCATAAATTGCAGCAGCTATTTCCTTTTGGAACCTCCTCCATCTTCTTCTCTGGGACCATTGTAGATTTATATATACACAATATATCTGAGCCTCGACTTCAATTCTGGATGGAAACCCAGTTCATTTTTTAGCCCAAGAGTTGTTCGGCAATCGGAGAAAAATGGGGATTTTTTCATCTCTGGTATGTCGATGATTTCTTCTTTGCTCTAATCAATCAATGCTCCTTTTAGCTTTTGGTGTAATTTCCTGGATTTCGGGGACTTACAGTTTACATTGCTGCAATGGTTATAAAATTGCATGTTTTGAGGACACAAGTTCTTCAGAAACTGAAATTAGACAGAAAAATATAAACTTATGTCTCGCAAAAAAGTTGTCTTTACGGGAGTATAAATCAATGAAACAAAAAATAGGGGCAAAGGTGCAAATGATCCAGTAATGGAAGCTCACCTAGTATGAAGAATGAGCCCAACAGGGAGAAAAAGGGATAGTTCTTTGGAGGGTGGTTGCCCTCTCTGATTGGCCTGTGATTTCTCCTTTAACCAAACCAACAACCCTCTACAAAAGTGGAAACTAGAAATGATGTTTGTTTGTCATAGCCTTCACTGGTGGCGATGTGATGCTGATGGCAGTTGTACTATTCTGTTTTCTGATCATTCTGAGCTACATTTAGTTGCACTGTTATAAGTTCTTTAAAGGGCACAACACAAAAGTGCAAATGATCCTCTGAGCTAAGGTCTCATTTTGTTTTATGCTAATGCTTAGAAGGCACTTAACTAAGCCCATCCAAACGGGTTCTTATTAATTTTTCTTGTTAAGGTTGTTGAAATGGGCTTTTCTGGTGAAGTTCCCAATTTTTATGCATTGATGATATTTCCCGTATCTTGGCATGGCAAAACCGGTTGGCATTTGATTGAGTCTTACTTTCACAAGCAACTGGTTCTTTCGCAGCCATGGCAGTTGTTGCCTTCTTTTTGCCCCGATTTTGTGCAGGTCTGAGCCTTAATTTCCAACTAGGGCAACTGGATGTTTCCAAGAGTTCTGAATCTAAATGATGAGAAACCTTCTGTATGCACACACACCATGAAAAAATGTCGAAATTGGTCCCTTGCTGGGGTAGTGATAAACTTACTATCTATCCTCTTGAGCCTTTAATTTAAGCATTGAGAGTATTCGGCCAGTATCTTGACGGGGCAATGACCTGGATATCAGTGATTTTATTGCATGCAAGTTGAGAACATTTGCAGCCATGGCATGGCTGGATTTTCTCTGCCCGAGTATAAATAAGGATCAGAGCCTCAATTGTCACTTATGGGTCTATGTAGTATGGAGGAAATATTTTAGTGGTCAGTACGATAAATGAGACATTTAGTCGCAATAAATTTTTCTTTTAGCGACAATTGAGTTAATGTCGTTGCATTTTGAGTGGCTAAAGCCTTTAGCGGCATTTATATAGATGGGTAATTATAAATACTCATATATATTATTACCGCTAAACATATTCTAGAGGCAATTGTATTATTGCCACAAAATCCTAGGTTTGTTGTAGTGGAATCAGCCCTAAAGTTGCTACTTAGTGTGATCCATTGTGGTTTTGGAAGTGGCTACATTGTGTCATTTTGACAAATAAGACCTTCGAAATGAGGCTGTGATGATTTTTATTCTTTACTCATCAGATGGTTGAGCTTCAGGATATCTTGGCATGGCAGCTTTTGGGGGGATCTTGTGAGATATTAGAGCTATTTTGGTTTCTACCTCTCACAAAGGCTTCTTAAGCTTGCAGCCATGGTGGGTTTTAGCTTATGTTTGATAAAAGGTGAATCTGAGCCTCCCAGATCTCTCTGTGTTGAAAGAAGAGGTTTGTTATACTACCCAACTTTTTCCGAGCAAGACAAAAATTCTCTAAACTTATGGGCAGAAATAAGTTCTTTATCCTGGGGGAATTCGTGCAAAATCTTGTCACTTTAATGCAGTGAGACCTGGTTCGACATCATCTGTAAACTGGCGTATGTGCCATGGTGTTATCTGTTCCTCTTTGCATGCTGATATGAACCTAGCCAGTATCTTGGCGGGGTAGTGAACCGGATGCCTGTGATGCAACTTGGGAATATTTGCAGCCATGGCGTGGCTGGACTTCCTTTGCCTGAGCATAAATAACGATCAGAGCCTCAATTGTACCATCAGTTCATATCTGGAAGATTGTTGGGCACTGATATGAAACAAGTCCAAAGGAAATGGAAGTGAATATTGAGGATCCATGTATTGTTGTTGCAGTTGTATTCTGATCCTATATGTTGCTGCAATTAGTAACTTTTGAAATTGAGTTATTCAGATATTAAAACCAAAATAAATAGTGATTTTCTCCTAATTTATGCAATATCATTTGATTTTTAAGAAAGAAAAGAGAATTTTTGAAATTTATGATTTAAAGTAAATTTTTGACATTTGTGTGGTTGTGGTTGGAATAAAAAAAGAAAAGTTTGAGTTTTTTTAGTTAGCGATTTGAGACATTAAAAAGGAAAGTATGTCACATAAATAGAGCATTATATTGTTATGTATAAATTTTTCTTGAGTACTATATTAATTATTATTTCTTCTAATTCTTTTTATATGTTGTTATTGCAAATAGATGGTCCTTAATATAGTCATTTATAAAATTAATATATAAATGACATTGTTTTTTCTATTTTACCTTGCTAGTTAATCAGCTTTGAAGTGATATATCTGACTAACTAGAAGAATTAAAAACATTAGATAAGGACAATATAGTAAAGTTATTTTTTTAATGCAAATACAATTACAAAAGGTGACATATTAAAGAAATCGAAAGGAGTATATTTGAAATTTTGCACATTAAACAAGTTATTTAGTTATAGGTCGCTTAGCTAAAATATATGTAAAGTTGCAACTTAATTTATGTATTGCTTTATGTTGGTAGAAAATTGATTAGCTAATACCTGAATAAATAAAATTTTCATATAATTGATCTCTATATTACTAATTGAAGCATGACTTTAACACTGACTTAGATTATTGTTATATGTTATTAATAATATATTATATTATGTTGTACTGGATCATGTATCATACTGTATTATTTTAATAAAAATTAATAGCTAAATTATCGCATTGACTAACACACATGAAAAATGGAGAAAATCATTTAATACTATGTGAGTGGCCCCTAGATGCTAAAAGATATTGTGTGAAATAGGCTGAGACTATTGAAATTATTTTTCAGGTCAAGATGATTTTGTAACGCTTCGCGGGAAAATTGGTCGAAAGTCATATCATCAAAAAATTCATGGGTTAACGCATACATAAACAAAAAAATCGTCTAATTCCTATTAAGCAGTCCTTAAATGCTAGAAAAAAATGCCACATGGATTAGACTGAGGTTTGTTGACAATCAATTTTTACCCTCCACGATGTCAAATTAATCATCGAGCTTTATTTTTTTATTTTTAGACATTTTTAAATAATATTTTCAAAAAATATATATATTATCCGGGCGCGTGTACCACACGCGCCCCTAAAATCCCTTTCATCTCCCAAACCTCAACCCCTTCTTCTCCCATTCCCTTTTTTTCTCCTTTCTTTTTCATTTCAAAAACCAAACAAACCCTAAACCGCCGCACCCTACCCCAACGGTCATCTCCTCCACGTTCCCCGACAA
>JAABOM020061213.1:0-11198 GCA_011800125.2 Solanum clarkiae
TTTTATACAAATTTTGAAATTTTAATCACTACACTGAGTTTTTATTTGTATCATGATAACTTTATCAGATAATTATTCAATAATTTATAAAAATAGAAAAATAAAATTAAAAAATATTTAAGAATAAAAGATCATTCCAAACTCTTTTTTCTTATAGTATAATATTTAAATTTCTATTACATAGAGAAGTAAAGCAGTAGATGATCAATGATAATTTGTCAACTCATATAAATATTTAGCTTTAATATTATTTTTTTGTTCAAGTTTTGAAAAAATTTTGCGTGCATGTTCGCAAATGCCTATAACATAGTTATGTTAACCACATAAAATATGTCATCTCATTTAATTATATACATCTATCCCAATTAAAGTACGCTTGATCTTTACGACTTTTTGATATGAGGCTAGTATATATATTTAAAGGAGGTGAGATATTTTCTATCCGACACATGTTTATTATTTAATTCAATATTTGTATCTGAAATAATATTAAAATAAATATTAGATTGCGCACTCTTATAATGTCAGTTGTGACAATTCAAATAAGTTATAAATGTGACACCCCATAATTCTATCATCATATGTACCTATGATTCAAGCCTCGTTCCTATATGCGGGAAGTGTTTTAGAATCTTAAGAGACCTCTGGTACTTAGACCAGTTCAAAACTTTCTTATAGATCGAGTTTTTAGTGTTGGATTATGCAAGAGTCAACTTTAAATAATCATAACATTTAGCACATGAAGAATTAGATGATCCATAATAGATCAAATGAGAGCCCTTTGAATTAGCTTTCCAACGCAACTGGTTTCACCTTATACCGAGTTCGGAGTCAAACATTATGACCATTTTATTGAAGACTGCCAAAAGCAGAGTTGCACTACAAAACCTCTATTACGAGTCATAAGTTGGGGTACAATGATAGTGTGGGCTCATAACAACTTTCAAAAACTCTGAAATTGTGCCAAAGAGTTACGAGAGGGGTCCTACGAGTTGTAATACGGTGTACGGGTCGTAACGGGGCCCATAACAAGATTTTGACAGCTTTTGAGGAAGGTTATTTTCGTCAATTCCCACCCATTTCTGTTTAACCCTCAGCCATTGTGGACTAAATATAAGTCCTAAAAATAGACTCTTAGCCACATTATTCCCCCATTCTTCACTTGGGGTTTTCTTGAGGAGAAGGAAAAGAGGAAGAGAAGGGAAAGAGGAGCAAAGTTCTTATTTCTACCATAAAGTTCCTTTACTTCTTCAAACTTCAGGTATGTAAGGCTTACTTAAGTGTGATATCTTGTTCCTCACATGCCCCTTCAACTTCTTGAGTCAAGGTTTGATAAAAGAGTTGAGATTTCAGAAATTATATTATCTAAATATCGAGATTATGTACTTATTGTGAATTCTCTTGATGTTTTATGAAGTTCTATTGCATTATATACTTTCAATATGGTATTGAGCTGTAGTGGTGCATTGGATAGCATGAACGTTAGATTTCATGATTTTTGAGAAATTCATGCATATTATGAGTTAAGGTTGGGTTTTGAAGATTTGAGTTGAGTATTTTGAGTTGAGTTATTGAGCATTTTGAATTGAATAAAAAGGAGTAATTGATTTAAATGTATGTTCACATTTTCCTTCGCATGGACTCTGATTGTTGATTATTCTTTATCTCCTTTTTTATGCATTTCTTTTTAAATGAATCTGATGATTATTTTTGTACATGAGCGTGATTTTTGAGCATAATTTACTAAGTCTACATGAGTATGAGTTTTTGACGAAATTGAGCATTTACTTAAAATGATGTTTTGAACACACATTGATGATGATGCAAATACATATTCTTTTTCAAAATATATTTATTGATGATTATAATCAGATGAGATGATGAGTACTTGAGACGAGATAACCCAAATGAGGTTAAGATTTGAGTTGAATGATTGAGCATTGATGATTGAGTTGACTGATGATGTGGAGCATATTTTAGACTTGGGAGAATTACCGAGCACCGAGTTGGGTGATTGAGGAACACCCCATAACTACGTGTGCCAGCATAGGATAGTAGTGCAATATGTTCTGGCGACTCTTTTCCTAAAAGTTGGACATTATCTTTGGATCTGAGAGAGAGATAGATGTTGATCTCGCTTTTCCGTGGCAAGTGAAGGGCGGGCATGCCAACGATGCTGATTCGTTGTGCATCACCAAACTTAAGGTGATGGGATGAGGACGTCAATTAAGACAAACTCCCAAACAACATTATATTGATTGATTATGATATTTTTAAACTAAGATTAGCACCACTAAGCTTATTTTACCAAGTGTATTTTCGATTCATGAATTACTTTAAACTTGCATATGATTACATGAGTATGAATATTAAGTTGAGTATGAGTTGTTGAGTCGAGATGAGTGAGTTGAGCCTTATTTTCTTGAGCTATTTTACATACCAGTATATCCCATGTACTGACATCCATTCTAGGGCTGTATCATTTTATGATGCAGATACAGGGGATAGAGGACTTCAGCCCATTCACCATTGAAGTCTATATCAGTATATTTCAGAGTTGGTGAGCCCTCCTTGCATTCCGAAGGAGCCTTTTTATCTTTTTACTGTCATGAAGTATCTTTTATTTTCTTTGAGTTGAGGTGTTCATGTCTTGTCATGGTACCATCTAGATTTTTTAGTAGAGGCTTCATAGACATTGAGTAGAGGATCGTCGAGTATTATGTCTTCTAAATTTATACATTTGAAACCATGAGTTATTTGATGTTATGTACATATATGTATATTTATTCACATGATGTCCTTTTATTTGAATATTATTCTTCGATTGTCGAGTTGATGTGACGATGAAGCTAAGTGGTTCACTCGGGGGATAACGATGGTCTCTGAGTACCGGTCATGCCAAAGGTACGATCTCAGGGCATTACAAACATGGTATCAGAGCATAGAGTTCGAGTGCCTAGGGAGTCTATGAAGCCGTGACTAGTAGAGTCTTTATTATTAGTGTGAAGTGTGCCATATCCATAATAGAGAGGCAATGGGACATTAGGAATTGTAACTTTTCTTTTCTATCTTGATTTGCGCTGTAGAGCTGAACTTTAGAAGAAAATTCTCTATTCTAAATCGTGCGATAGAGCTATTTTCCAAGAAATCTATGATGATTTGTTTGTTACTCTAAACCTTTCAACTTTGCTTCGCCCAAAAGGCGATTGACAAAATGATGTTCAAACTCTTACGGATGAGATCCTCTGTGGTAGAGTAATCAGAATGGTAGAGAGAATGCACCATGCTTGAGAGAAGCCGACTAGTGTGCTAAGTTGATTGGCTAGAAAGAGTGCACTTTTACTCATATGAATCACGCATTTAAGTTAGCTTTTGATGTGCCTAGTCCCTCTTTTTTTGAAACTTACTTTTGATGTTACTCGGGAGAGAGAGAAACTTATGCTCTAAAGAGGTTAACCAAATAGTGAGAGCTATGGTTTATTAAGGCTTGTAACATGAGTGACGTGTCCCTTAGGTAGGTGAGTTATTGGTGAGTGGATTCCCGTAAGCCTTGGGCAATGGGTAGTAAATACCATTTGATGTTTGAGGTATGGAGGAAGAGTTCTTCTTATGATGAGCTAGTGGCTCAAACTAGTAAGAGGTTTAGGTAAATGTGTTAGGACTCTGGATGTTGATAGCTTGGGAGGACTGAAAGTAATGATTTTGATGTGGGTTGGATCCTACGAGCTAGTCTATGGACAGTAGTACTACGGGTCGTACAGGAGCTTCATCGGTTGGTGACCATGAAAGTGAAAAGTTGAGAAACTTCTGCAAGTTGACTTATGAGGTACTAGGACAGACTATATAAGGAACCCGACTGGTAGATTGTATTTCATGGGCTGAATTGTCACTTTTGTGAAGAGTGTGACATGTTTTCAAGGTTATAGATCTAAACTATGCTTATGATTCTGGAGTAAGAGCCCTATGTGATTTAAAGAGATGAGCTTAGTGAGATAAGTAGGTATTGATAGAGCATTAGCCATATGATTTTAGTAGACCTATGTTCTTAAATGGTTACCTGGTAAGTTATAAGTTAGTGTAGTATAAGAGGAGTGTGTGAAGCAAAGTCATAAATCTTGAATTTTGAGGAGAGATATGAAGGAGATAACATTATGAAAGTGATAGTCTTATTTGAAGGTTTCTCTAAGAGTCTTGCTATAGTGTGTGTTTGATGTTAAGATGTTATCTTGCAATGAGTGAGATGTTATGATGTATAGTAGAGGTACCCCTTGTATAGAGATACTGAAGTGAGGATGGAACACTACATGAGAGGGAGCATAAGATGAGTATTCATGATACAGTAAATTGTGTAAAGCTATAAGTTATGACTTGCTATGAGAATTTAGATAGTCTAGCTGAGTTATCAATGTAGAGCAAACTAGTATTAAGCATTCTTTGTTGCCTTCAGTTACTAGGTCGATGGGGATTTATGTATGAATGACGATGAGTCTTGCCATGTAATCTATGACTTCCCTAGTCATATATATTAGAGCTTAGAAGTTGAATATAAGTAATTTTTACTAAGAGGTTAGATGATAAGAGTGATATAAAGCTATTACGCATGCCAATAAGAGTAATAGGTATAGACATAGCTAGAAGGAAGTTAAATCCTAGAAGAAGTTCTAATAGCGATTTTACATCAGCGAGTATTGCACAACAAGAGAATTTGAGATGTTAAGGTGAATAGTGATACCTCAAGATGTGTAGAGCATTATGCTTATATCTTAGTAAAGGGAGATAATTCACAGATTTAGGAAGAGGACCTTTAAGCTAAGGGGGAGATAGGGAGTTCATAAACCAAAATGAGTCTTGAGTTTTGATAATGATGAGTTGATCAGGATGAGATGTTGATGTCTTTCAATCTCTTACATCCCTTAAAGCTAGGTTAAGGTGATACTTTATTCCTGTCTTACGTATGAGCATCATGCCTTTGGATTGAACCCATATAGCCGATATTGATTCATTATTCGTGATGAGTCAGAGGATGAGGAGTAATAGTTGTACTCTATCTCACAAAAACCTCAGAGTTCCTAACCTTATGTCCTACAAGATGCAACCTGAGTTTCACAATATATTCAATTCCATAAATGCATGATAGGTCCCAAAAGGGCTAATGATGTTGTATCACATTACAAATACTCTCAGATTTAATTCCTTAAAAGTATCATGCTTATGATCTTTTCCTCCAAGCTTTTCCAATAATCCTTACTTCTAATCTTGATAGCAATGTTAATAATAATAGATGAATTATTGTTGATGAGCGAGTGTGGATGTTCTTTGATGTGATGATAATGATATCCTCCTTTGATTAGGGTTGTAGATGTAGAGAAAGAGAAATATGAGACATTGTGATGTAATGAAAATAAGTAAGAGTAGATTAGAGTGACTCTAGGAAAGAGCATGTTAGTGTACCTTAAAATGAGAAGTTCAGTCAACTACGGATGTAGAAATATTGTATACGCTTGACAATTATCTGGTATAGCTGAAGTGGTTAAAATAATAAGCTTGAATTTGTGGATGTCACTATATGAGTGATTGGAGAAGGTTGTCGATGATTTTGAGTGAGTGTTTTAGGTAGATGCAATAGATATAGTGATGGGAGAGTAAGGTTCTCTAAAGGAAATTCCTGAGGATATATGCAACTTGAATTGAGGGTTAGCTTTGTTTGAATATGATCATCTTAGGAATAGCACTTTGGGGCTTAGAATTAGGCTTGAACGAAATAAGAGGATGTGGTTAGGAAGAGATTTGAATAATAGCTTTAAGCTTTAAATTGAGGATATAGTGCTATGAAGGGGAGCATAGTTAAGATAAGGTATGAGTTTAGGAGTTACCCATGGAGTGTTATGCAGCATGATGATCCCATTCTCAATTAGAGTTGAACTCACTTTTGAGGTATTCAAGCGATTTGAATTGAGTGCATTTCAACTTTCCATTCACGCTTGATGATGAGGAGGTTGAGGAATATTTCTATCCTTGACGTAATTGATGTTTCCATTCTTGCATTGATGTGTTAACTCTTTAGTATGAGTAGAGTTTATTGAGGTCGATGAAGAGTTAAGAGTTGGAGTTGTTGGGTGAGTGTTGAGATGAGTCTCAAGTATTTTCGTGCCTTGAAGCCCATCCTTACTCATTATTCGAGGATGAATGATCCCAAGGGGGAGATATTATGACACCCCATAATTCTATCATCATATGTACCTAGGATTCAATCCTCATTCCTATATGTGGGAAGTGTTTTAGAGTCATAAGATACCTCTAGTACTTAGAAAAGTTCAAGACTTTCTTACAAATTGATATTTTAGTGTTGGATTATGCAAGAGCTAACTTTAAATAATCATAAATTTTATCACACAAAGATCTAGATGACCCATAACATACCAAATGAAATCCTTTTGAATTAGCTTTCCAACGCAATTGGTTTCACCTTATTCTGAGTTCGGAGTAAAAAGTAATGATCATTTTACCAAAGCTGCCAGTACAGAGTTGCACTATGAAACCTTTGTTACGAATCGTAAGTCGGGGTACGAGTCATAGTGTGGGCTCGCAGCAACTTCTAGAAAATCTAAAATTGTTCCAAAGGGTTTCGAGAGAGATCCTACGGTCGTAGTACCATGTACGTGTCGTAACGGGGCCTGTAACGAGATTTTGACAGCTTTTGAGAAAGGTTATTTTCGTCAATTTCCACCTATTTCTCTTTAACCCTCAGCCATTGAGGACTAAATATATGTCCTAAAAATAGACTCTTACCCACATTTCCCCCATTCTTCACTTAGGGTTTTCTTGTGGAGAAGGAAGGGAGCAAGAGATGGGAAAGAGGAGTAAAGTTCTTGGTTCTACTGCAAAGTTTGTTTAGTTCTTCAACTCCAGGTATGTAAGGCTCACTAAAGTGTGATATCTTGTTTCTCACATGCGCCTTCAACTTCTTGAGTCAAGGTTTGGTGAAACAGTCGAGATTTGAGAAATTATATTATATAAATATTGAGATTATGTACTTATTGTGAATTCTCTTGATGTTTTATGAAGTTTTATTGCATAATATACTTTAAATATGATATTGAGCTATAGTTTTAACTTGATAGCATGAACTTTAGATTTCATAATTTTTAAGGAATCTATGCATATTTTGAGTTGAGGTTGGGTTTTGAAGATTTGAGTTATGTTGAGTTGAGTTACTGAGCATTTTGAGTTGAATAAAAATGAGTAATTAATTTAAATGTATGTTCATATTATCCTTCGCATGGACTCCATTTGTTGATTATTCTTTACCCCCTTTTTTATGTATTTCTTTTTTAAATGAATCTGATGACTAATTTTGTATATGAGCATGAGTTTTGAGCATAATTTACTCACTCTACATGGGCATGAGTTTTTGATAAAATTGAGAATTAAGTTCAAATGACGTTTTGAGTATACATTGATGATGATGCATTTACATATTTTTTTAAAATATATTTATTGATGATGATGATGAAATATGATGATGAGTACTTGAGATGAGATAACCGAAATGAGGTTAAGATTTGAGTTGATTGATTGAGCATTGATTATTGAGCTGACTGATGATTTGGAGTATGCTTTAGTCTTGGGAGTATTATCGAGCACCGAGTTGGGTGATTGAGGAACACCAGAGAACTACGTGTGATAGTGTAGGATAGTTGTGCAACACATTCTGGCGACTCTTGTCCCAAAAGTTGGACATTCTCTTTGGATCCTAGAGAGAGATAGAGGTTAGTCGCCCTTTTCTGTGGAAAGTTAAGGGTGGGGGTGGCAACAATACTGATTCGTTGTGCATCACCAAACTTAAGGTGGTGGGATGAGGATATCGGTTAAGAGAAACTCTCAAACAACATCGTATTAATTGACTATGATACTTTTAAACTGAAATTAGCACTACTAAGCTTCTTTTACCAAGTACATTTCCGAAGCATCAATTACTTTAAACTTGCAAATGATGAGTCGAGTATGAGTTTTGAGATGAGTAGGAGTTGTTGAGTTGAAATGAGTAAGTCGAGCCTTATTTTCTTGAGCTATTTTACATACTAGTACATTCCATGTACTAACGTCCATTCTGGAGCTGTATCATTTTATGATATAGATACACGAGATAGAGGATTTCAACCCATCAATCGTTACAGTTTATATCAGTACATTCCAGAGTTGGTGAGCCCTCCTTGCATTCCGGAGGAGCCTTTTTATCTTTTTATTGTCCTAAAGTAGCTTTTATTTTCTTTGAGTTGAGGTGTTCATGGTCTGTCATGATACTATCAAGATTATTGAGTAGAGGCTTTATAGATATTGAGTAGAGGATTGTCGAGTATTATGTATTCTAAATTTATATATTTGAAACCATGAGTTATTTGATGTTATGTACATATATGTATATTTATTCACATGATGTCCCTTTATTTGAGTACTATTCTTCTGCTGTCGAGTTGATGTGATGATGATGCCAAGTGGTTCGCTCGGGGGCTAGCAATAGTCTCTGAGTACCGGCCACGTTAAGGGTACCTTCCTAGGGCCTGAGAAGGACGATAAATGACACTTTATTAATTTTAACTTTATTTAAGAACAAATAATAATTTTTTATTTAATGATCAAAAGAAAAATCTAGAACAATTCCCATATATCTTTACTTTTATTATGGGTCCATAAAGATTTTTGTAATATTAAAATGAAAAGTTTCTATTAGTTAACTTCATGCAAATAATAATAAATGCTAAGTTTTATCATGCCCCAAGAGGGTACCCTAGATGTGGTGTCTTGCTCCCGAGGGTACCTTTGGCATGGCCAACACTTGAAGAACCATTGTTAATTCCCCAAAAGAACCGCCTTGCCTTATCATCACATCAACTCATGCAATTGTACTCTATCATACTCTCAAAATGAAACAGGTTTAGATACATCAGTACTCAATACTCTCTACTCATGGTCTACGAAGCCTCTATTCAACAATCTGGATGGTGTCATGACAGGCCATGAATATCCACAATCAAAGTAAAGAAAATACTAGATCAACTCATAACACAAAAGAGCTCCTCCAAAAAGCAAAGAGGGCTAGCCATCTCAAGAAGTGTACTGATCTGGACTTCAACAATGTGCGGTCTGAAGTTCTCTATCACCTATATCTGCATCATGAAAAGATACAGGCCCAAATGGATGTCAGTACATGAAATATATTGGTATGCAAAAATAGCTCAAGAAAGTAAATCTCAACTCACTCATCTCGACTCACACTCAACTCAATACATGCAAGGTTTAAAGTAAATATGCTTTCAAAATAGACTCAATAATAATAGACTCAGTTTAAAATATCATGCTCAATCAATGTTGCTCAGGAGTTTCTCTTAACCGATGATATCCAATATCATCTCCTTTATTTTAGTGATGCACAACGAAGGCGATGTCATTGCCACATCTGCCCTAAACTTGCCAAGAAAAAGGGCGATCAACTCTCTCATGGATCCATAAGTAAATGTTCACTTGCAGGGCAAGAGTCACAGAACAGGCTATATGCCTATCCTACGCTGACAATGTAGTTTTGTGGGTTAAAGTAGATGTTCAATCACTCCCGGGTTGGTGCTCGATACTCCTTTCCTGACTAAAATATGCTCAACTCATCAATCAACTCAATTCTCAATGCTCAATCGATCAACTCAAGCTCAATCTCATTTGGTTATCTCATCTCAACTCATCTTAGTTACTCATAAACTCATTCAATCATTGCAATTCATCAAATTCAACTCAGACTCAAATAGCCATTTAGACTCACTCAATTTGATTCATGAAAAGAAGATAGTCATATATAGTAGTGTATGTGACTCAATGCAATAAATTTTTTCATACTCAATCATACCTAGATTACTCAACTCAGTTACTCAAACTCAACTCAACTCTGTAACATCAATAGAATTTCTATCAAGTATGAAATACTTATGTAAATCTTATATCAGTAATCATGCAATGCAGCAATTATCTTATACATCATCATAAGGACTCAGAAGAATTACAAGAAATTTGGTAATTGATTGATAGAAATACAAAACCCTACTCATATTCTCAAAATTCGACCTAAGTGGAGGAAGGGACGTGTTGTAATGACCCGGATATTGTATGACTTCATTAGAACTTGAGGATTTCATTTTTGGACAAAATTTGGACCAAGTGTCATCTCAAGGGAGACTACACAGCCCGTGTGAGGTCACATAGACCGAGTGGCCTACAGTGGTATGACACTTGGCCTTAATTTTTTGGAGTGTGGCCTTGGTGTGGACCTTCGAGCTAAGGTACATCATACTTGGACCCCACATGGGCCATGTGACACTTCATGGACCATGTGGAGGGCCGTATAAATTGCCTTAAGCTTTAAATGACTATTTTTATCCTAAGTGTAGTCATACGGCTAGTCACACGGCTCGTGCGACTTGTTACGGGCCGTATGGCCCTCCGTGGAGTTGATTTTGTAAAGTTTTTATAAGTAAGGGATCTCCAAGATCAAGCTAGTTTCACCTTCAAGACTTCAATTCAAGCTCATTTATATTGTTTAAGGCCATCATGGGTCCCTTACATCAAGTAAAGTTCAAAGGAATTCTGTTGGCAACGTTTTTCATAAGTACCGATTGAATGGTCAACTTTAAATGGGCATATCTCTTAGCAAAAAATGAACTGGTTGGCCTACAACCTACCAGCTTAAAGCTCTTTGAATAATCATCCCAACTCAATTGATTTCACCTCATTTTGAGTTCGGAACAAGAAGTTATGACCTTTTTCGTAATATCTGTCTGGGCTAGATGGGAGGCTTCACGACCCATGAAGCCAAGCGTGAGATGTTTTAGGTAAAATTTAAAGGGGTGTTTTATTGAGATATTGATATTTTTACCTATCCCCAAGGCTTTTTAGACCTTTAAACCCCCTTTTATATTCCTAAACCTCTCATACACTAATTCCAAAATACTAATTCAAGACTAATTTACTCAAGTCACTCTAGAATCTATTCCAAGGAACTCTTGAAGATCTTCAACTTGGGAGCAAGAAGACTCAATTCTTCTTCAAATTCTTTTGAGTTTCTTCATCTTGGTGGAAGTATGTGGGTTTTGATCCTTGACTCCTTTCAATCAAGGAGACCCAAATTATTTTCAAGAAATCTACATGAATTAGCT
>JAABOM020061214.1:0-11197 GCA_011800125.2 Solanum clarkiae
AAAATTGATATTCGCGTAGATATTGTCACGCCCCGGGAGGGTATTATTGGCGTGACCGGTACTCAGAGACTATTACTAGCACCCAAGGGAATCACTAGGCTTCATCACATTCGTTCAATCATAACTAACAACGGAAAACATCAATGAATAAGAATACTGAATAAACAACAGTAACAAATCGATGATGAAAGGCCAAAGGACGAACAATCTATCCATCAAACTACGAAAGACTAATGTGAAGGAAACTAGTCAAAAGATAAGCCAATCACATCAATAATCTAGTCTATGAAGCCTCTAAAACATCTGAATAATGGTACCAATGACAGACCCATGGATACCTCTAAATAAAATAAGATAAATCTAACTCAAGCTAGAATGAAAACGTAATGTCCTCCAAGAGTAGGGGAGGACTCACCAATCAACTGAAAGCAAATAGGTCCTCAATGGGGCACCTGTTGATGACCACTAGTACCTGTCTCTGCATCATGAAAAGATGCAGATCCAAATGGACGTCAGTACGTGGAATATACATGTATGTAAAATGGTAGAAAGAAATATAAAAAAGGAAGAATAACATCAACTCAAATAGCTCAACTCAAGAAAATAGGAAACTCAGTCATCATGTCACAAGTCTAAAGTAAGTATGCAATTTAGACAATGACTACTCATATATCATCTACATCTCATCTACTTAGCGTACTATCAAGGCCTTTTTAGGAGTTTCTCTAGCGGACAACTATCACCTATGAGTCAATGATGATACAACGAAGCGATGTCATTGCCACATCCATCCAATACCCTGTTGGGGGTGTTGGACATTCCATTAATGGATCCAAAATCAGTAACATCAAGTCCTCATTTTGGGACAATAGGAAACATATGATTTTACGATTTAATCCTCTCCTACGCCGGCTACGTAGTTATTGAGTTCGAGTTAGACTTACTCTTACCCATTTTGGTGCTTAATAGTCCTCCTAAGACTCAGTATGCTCATAAGGCATCAACCCTATGGTTAACTCATTCGTCTAGTCTCATTGGACATTCATCAATTCAACTCATCACATCAACTATCAACCCTTTGGTTACATCATTTTAAGATTTAGTTTTTGACTTGTAAGAACTTAATCATGCATCATTCTAACTATTAGCATTTAGGAGAACAAGTGTAAAATTAAAGCATTTAGGGATTCCATAGACTCTTTAGGCTCAAATTATGCTCGTGCATGCTCATGTAAGTAAAATATGTAAAAATAATGAGTAATTATGCTAGGGTTCATGTAGTAAGGTAAAATCATGTAATTCAAGTAACTAAATCATAAAAACAGCAATTCGTCCAAGATTTTATAGAAATACATTAGATTTTTAGAATAACTGTCAAGAAACATCCATAGGAGACTCAATTTACTCACATCATAATCAATCCGGGTTATGGGGCACATGGAAGAATAGAATCCATGTTTTGGGTAGACTTACATACCTGAGAGTTTTGAATCTTGGACTAGCCTGGAAGAATTCTCAAGTTTGTATTTAAACCCTAGCCCTTTTTCTCTCTTGAAACCTTGCTTCTATGTTTTCAGAGAGAGATTTAGCATAAAAGATTAGTTCTGACATGTTTAGGACTTTATTTACATGTAAAAAGTTCTATCCTAGGCTTAGAAAGGGTGAAAAAAAATCAAAATAACCTTTCTTAAAAAGCTATCAAAAGTCATCTACGGGCCTATTTGCGGACGGTAGAAAGTTCCACAGCCCGTAGGGACCCTTTCATAAACTTTTGGCCCAATTTCAGAGTTTCTGAAATATTTTACGAGCCCATTTTACGACTCGTGGATGGACTTGTAAAGTTTGGGGCCAAAAATTGAAGTTTCGGGACTTTCTCCACGATTTAGAACATAGGTCATAATCCATTTTATGGCTCGTAAAGGGGTTTCATAGAATGACTCTGCACTTGACAGTCTCCAGTAAAATGACCATAACTTTTGACTCTGAACTCCAAATGAGGTGAAACCAGTTGCGTTGGAAAGCTAATTCAAAGGGCTTTCATTTGGTATATATGAGACCTCTTATTCTTTGTATGCTAAGAGTTATGATTATTTAAAGTTGATCCTTGCACAATTCAACACTCAAAACTCAATTTATAGGAAAGTTTTGAACTTGACTAAGTACTGGAGGTCTCTTATGACCCTAATACACTTCTCACATATAAGAATGAGGCTTGAAACATAGGTATATGTGAGGATAGAATTATGTAGTGTCACAATATCTTCCTTTTGGGATCATTCGTCCTCGAATGATGAGCAACTAAGAGACCTATCAAGAAGGAACTTAAATACTCAGATACTCGAATACTCATACTCTAGAAATTAGCCTCAACTCAGATTTAGAATTGAAAGACTACCTCTAACATCATCATTAGGCACGAATACAATTAAAGACATGCATATTCAAATACTCATAGACTTAAGAAGAACATCAACTCAGAGATAAGAACTAAACTCAATAATGGAAAAGCAACTTGAAGAGTAGAAATGAATTGTTACCATCGTTTTCATTATTAAAAGGCATGAATGGGTGAAGGTATCTAGCCTTTATATCCTCTTCAGCTTCTCATGTAGCCCCTTTAACAGATTGACTTCTCTATAACACTTTTATAGATACAACCTCTTTGGTTCTCAACTTACTAACCTAACGATCAAGGATTTGGACTGAGACCTCTTCATAATTCAAACTATCCTTCACTCCAATGCTTTCAATAGGTACAACCAAGGATCGATCTCCAAAACACTTCTTTAGCATAGAAATTTGGAAGACTGGATGGATGATCGCTAACTGTGGTAGTAGCTCTAACTCACAAACCATATTGCATACTCTCTTTATGATATGATAAGGGCCAATGTACCTCGGACTCAGCTTCCCTTTCTTTCTGAATCTCATCACATCCTTCATGGGTGATACTTTCATATACACCCAATCATTGCCCTTAAACTCCAAGTCTCTTCTCCTAACATCAGTGTATGATTTCTGTCGACTCTGTACAGTTCTCAACCTCTCTTGGATAATCTTTACCTTCTCCATAACCTGATATACCAAGTCTGGTCCAATAAACCCTACTTCACCTACCTCAAACCATCCAATCGATGATCTACATCTCCTTCCATAGAGGGCCTCATAAGGAGCCATTTGGATGCTTGAATGAAAATTATTATTGTAGGAAAAATCAATCAGAGGCAAGTGGTCATTCCAATTACTTTTGAAGTCAATGATGAAAACCCTTAGCATATCCTCCAAGTCTGTATTGTCTACTCGGCCTGACCATCGGTCTGAGGGTGAAAGGAAATACTAAGGTTCACCTTTGAACCCAAGCCTTTCCAAACAGACTTCTAGAATTGGGCAGCAAACTGAGCCCCTCTATATGATATGATGGAGAAAGGAACTCCATGCAATCTGACAACCTCCCTTATGTATAACAGGGCATAATCCTCTGCAGTGTCTGTCATTTTTACCGCTAAGAAGTGTACAGATTTTGTCATCTGATCAACTATCACTCAAATTGAATCATATTGTTTGCGAGACCTCAATAAGCCTGTGACAAAGTCAATGTTAATCACCTCCTATTTCCACTCTAAAGTCTCAAAATTTTGAGCTACTCCACATGGCCTTTAATGCTCAACTTTAACTTGTTGGCAATTCGGGCACTTGGAGACGAACTCAACAATGTCTTTCTTCATTCCACTCCACCAGAAGACTTCTCTCAAGTCATGGTACATCTTTTTAGACCCTGGAAGGACAGACTATCTGGAACTATGGGCCTCTACCATGATTCTCTCTTGAGCACCATCAACATTTGGAACATACAATCTGCCTTGATACCTTAATATTTCGTCTCCCCCTTTTGCGAAAGCCATCACCTTTTGCTTATGCACATCCCCCTTCAATTGAAGTAAGATTAGATCTTGATCTTGCTTCTCCTTTACCTCTATTACAAGGGATGATGTAGACCCAGTATGTACAAGTATCCCTCCTTCACTAGATTCATCTTGAATCTAGTTGGAATCCCAATCGGGCTAGTCTGTGCACCTCTTTGGCTAATTCTTTCTTCTTTTCCTCCACATGGGTGGTGCTCCCCACGGATAACCTTGAAAACTTTTCTCACACTCGTCAGACCACTAAAACTTAGCTTTATTTTGAGTTAGCTTAGTCAATGGTGAGGATAAAGAAGAAAATCCCTTAACAAATCTGCGATAGTAACCAACCAAACACAAAAAACTCCTTATGTCAGTTAGAAAGGTGGGTCTAGGCCAGTTTTTAATCGCCTCAATCTTCTGCATATCCATTCGAATATCATTACTCGAGACAACATGGCCCAAGAATGACACTGACTTAAGCCAAAACTCACATTTTGAAAATTTGGCACACAACTCCTTATCTTTGAGGTTCTGAAGAACAATTTAGAGGTGACCGATATGCTCTTCCTCATCTCTGGAGTACACTAAAATATCACTGATGAAACAATCATGAACATATCAAGGTACTATCTGAATACTCTATTCATCAAGTCCATGAAAGCGATAAGATCATTTGTCAATCTAAAGGACATTACCAGAAATTCAAAGTGACCACATCGAGGTCGAAAAGCCATGTTCGGGATGTCACATTCTTTCAACTGGTTTTACCCTGATCTGAGGTCTATCTTTGAGACAACAGTGGCACCCTGAAGTTGGTTGAACAAGTCAGCAATCATAGGAAGGGGATATTTATTCTTAATGGTCATGTTATTCAACTGGCGATAATCTATATACATTCTGAGGGAACCATTTTTTTCCCACGAAAAGGATCGCAACACCCCATGGTGAGACACTTGACTTGATAAATCCCTTATCCAAGAGATCTTTCAATTGCTCTTTCAGTTCTTTTAACTCTACAAGGGTCATTTTATATGGCAGAATAGAGATAGGCTGGGTATCGGGGAGAACATCGATCCCAAAGTCAATTTTCCTATCAGGAGGGACTCCAGGAAAATCATCAGGAAAAACACTAGGAAACTCATTGACAACTAGAACTGACTCCAAAGGTGGAGACTTCACATCATTGACCTTAACTTGCGTGAGGTGGTAGATATATCCTTTAGAAATTAATTTTGTGGCCCTAAAGTAGGAAATAAACTTACCCTTAGGTGGTGCAGAACTACCCTTCCACTCTATAACAGGTTCATTCGAGAATTGGAATTTGACCGTCCGGGTTTTACAATCAACAGAGGTATAATAGGCGTGAAGCCAGTCTATACCAAGAATTACATCAAAGTCAATCATCTCTAACTCAACTAAATCTACCAAAGTATTTATATGATAAATAGACACTGTGCAATCTTTATATATCCTTAGAATGTGCTCACCAGTAGGAATAGAAATACCGAAAGGTTCAAGAAGGCATTTAGAAAGGATCTCAAACTTATAGCAACATATGGAGTTACAAATGTTAAAGTGGCACCTGGGTCAAACAAAACATATACATCGTAGGAAAAGATGCAAAGCATACTCGTGACAACATCTGGTGCAACTTCGTGATCCTGTCGATTTTCTATTGCATACAGAAGGTTTGTACCCCCACCCGTATTAGTTGTGGCACCTCTTTGTGGTGCTGCTGAAGACTAAGCTTTATTACCTCTATCACTTCTCCTCCTCATTAGGCACCCATTCTAGAAGTAACCAGTATGTCCACACCTGTAACAAGTATTGGTTCCCTCACGACACTCACCTAAATGGAGTTTACCACACTTTCCACATGGTGGTTTTCCGCTCGACCCTTGAATCACACTTTCTTAGGATTGAGAACCCTGAGCTCTGAAATTCTGATAGCCCTAAGACTTCTGACCAAACCTATTACTCGGAGCTGGTGCATTCGCTGAAGATGGTGCATAGTTTGAAAACCTCTTCTGAAAATAGGACTTATTCCCCTTGCTCTGTTTATGTTGACTAGGCTCATGCCCTACTGACTTAGCTTTTTTGCTCAAGTTCTCTTCTCTACCCCTCTTGTTTCCTCCTCAAGTTATTGCACATAGACCATAAGCCTAGAGATGTCTATGTCCAGAATCAGCAATGTCGCCTTGCACTGCTTTTTCACATTCTTCCCCAAGTATAATATGAATTTCTCATCTTAGACCTCACTTGGGGACTATCTCTAGAGCATACCTGGATAGCTGTATGAATTTGAGGTTATATTCTTTGACAACCATCCCTTCCTGTTCAAGTTAACAAACTCTTCCACCTTCGCTTTCCTTAACTCTCGTGGAAAGAAGTGATCAAGAAAAACACCCTTAAAGTCATCCCAATTGCTCACCTCGGCTTTCTTCCCATTAATTATACCAAACATTTACCACATCCTTGAGTTGATAGGAAGCAAGTTCAACTCTCTATGTCTCAATCGCTTGCATAGCTTTCAACACTTCCTACATCTCATCAATAAAGTTCTGGGGTTCTTCCTCAAACTTTGATCTAATAAAAATTAGCGGGCTCATCCTCAAGAAATCTCTCAGTCTGGTTGTAGCTTTTGGCTTTTGTGAGTCAGAACTAAGAGTCTGTGAACTCCGATTGCCACTCTGAGCAACTATCAGTTGGGTGAGCATGGTGATAACTCCTCTGAAGTCATCCTTAAGTAGGTGGAGCAGTAGGTGTCGGTGGAACATCAGTTGCTCTAGCTGGTTGATCTCAACCCCTTGTTTCCATTTGAGTAGATATCTCTGAAGTAGCGTTCCTAGTATTGCTGGCTGAAGCATCCCTCTGGGTTACAATATGTTTTAGACACATGATCTGCAAGCGCATAATGCATGAGTTAGAAAAGAGCTTTTTAGAGTTTTCAACTCTATCGCACGAACTCATAATACAAGAAAGTGAAACAATTCCTAATGTCCTATAGCCTCCTGCTTATGAAGTGTGGTGAACAACACACCCATAAACAAATCTCTACTAGACACGATTTTATAGACTCTTTAGAACTTTTGAACTCTGTGCTTTGATACCAAGTTTATCACACCTTGTGAGGGTACCCTTGGCGTGGCCAGCACTTAGAGACTATTACTAGCACCCAAGCGAACCACTCGACCTCATCATATTTGTTCAAGCATAACTAATAACGGAAAACATCAATAAATAAGAATTCTAAATAAAAACAATGACAAATCAATGATAAAAGGCCAAAGGACGAACAATCTATACATTAAACTAAGAAAGACTAGTGTGAAGGAAACTAACCAAAACGTAAGCCAATCACATCAATAATCCATTCTATGAAGCCTCTAAAACATTAAAAATAATGATGCCAATGATAGATCCATGGCTATCTCTAAATAGAATAAGATAAGTCTAACTCAAGCTATAATGAAAACATAATGTCCTCCGAGAGTAGGGCAGGACTCACCAATCAACTGAGAGCAAATAGGCCCTTAACGGGGTGCCTGCTGATGATCACTAGTACCTATCTCTGCATCAAGAAAAGATGCAGGCCCAAATAGATGTCAGTACGTGGAATGTATGTATATGTAAAATGGTAAAAACAAATATATAAAGGAAGAATAACATCAACTCAAGAAAATAGGAAACTCAGTCATCATATCACAAGTCTGAAGTAATTATGCAATTTAGACAATGACTACTCATATATCATCTACATCTTATCTACTCAGAGTACTATTAAGTCCTTTTTGGGAGTTTCTCTAATCGACAGCTATCACCTATGAGCAGTGATGATACAAGGAAGTGATGTCATTACCACATCCATTCAATACCCTGCCAGAGGTATAGGACATCCCATCAATAGATCCAAAATTAGTAACATCAAGTTCTCATTTTAGGATAATAGGAAACAACCAATTTTACGCTTCAATCCTCTTCTACGTCGGATACGTAGCTGTTGAGTTTGAGTTGGACTTACCCGTATCCATTTCGATGCTCAATACTCCTCCGAAGACTCAATATGCTCATAAGATATTAACCCTATGATTAATTCATTCGTCTAGTCTCATTGGACATTCATCAATTCAACTCATCACATCAACTATCAACCATTTGGTTACATTATTTTAAGGTTTAGTTCTTGACTCATAAGACTCAATCATGTATCATTCTAACTCTTAGCATTTAGGAGAACAAGTGTAGAATTAAAGCATTTAAGGATTCCACAGACTCTTTAGGCTCAAAATTATGTGCATGCATGCTCATGTAAGTAATCATGAGTAATCATGCTAGGGTTCGTGTAGTAAGGTAAAATTATGTAATTTAAGTATTAAATCATAAAAATAGTAAATTATGCACAATTTTGTAGAAATATATTAGATTTTTAGAAGAACCTTCAAGAAACATCTGTAGGAGACTCAATTTACTCACATCACCATCAATCTGGGTTATGGGGCACATGGAAGAACAAATTTCATGTTTTGGGTAGACTTACCTGGGAGGTTTGAATCTTGGACTATCTTGGAAGAATTCTCAAGTTTGTCTTTAAATCATAGCCTCTTTTCTCTCTTGAAACCTTGCTTCTATGTTTTGAGAGAGTTATTTAGCATAAAAGATTAATTCTGACATGTTTAGGGCTTTACTTAGGTGTAAAAACGTCAATCCTAGGCTTAAAAAGGGTGGAAAAAGACCAAAATAACCTTTATTTAAAATCTATCGATAGTCATCTACAGGCCCATTTATGGCCCGTAGAAAGTTCCATGGCCCATAGGGATCCTTTTGTAAGCTTTTGGCCCAATTTCAAAGTTTCTTAAAAAATTTATGAGCCTATTTTATGACCCGTAAAAGGTTCTATGATCCGTAGATGAGTTCGTAAATTTTAGGGCAAAAATTGAAGTTTTAGGACTTTTCTTCATGATTTAGCAGACGGATCATACTCCATTTTATGGCCTGTAAAGGGGTTTCATAGAATGACTCTGCACTTGACAGTCTCTAGTAAAATGACCACAACTTTTGATTTCGAACTCCAAATGAGGTGAAACCAATTCTGCTTGAAAGCTAATTCAAAGGACATTCATTTGGCATGTCATGAGACTTCTAATCCTTCGTGTGCTAAGAGTTATAATTATTTAAAGTTAACCTTTGCACTATCCAACACACAGAACTCAATTTATAGGAAAGTTTTAAACTTGACTAAGTACTGGAGGTCTCTTTTATGACCCTAATACACTTCCCACGTATAAGAATGAGGCTTGAAACATAGATACATATGAAGATAGAGTTATGGAGTGTCGCAGATATTCTGCTATATTTTTCAGTGTCCTCTATGATGTCTTTTTTTTCTTTATTCATTGTTTGGTTTCATTCTTTCATATATATATTTCCCTTATCTTTTTTCTTAATTAGATCCAAAATTTGCTCCTTATACCCCTTAACAGGATTAGCAAATGAACTGAACTTGCTTCTGTTCTTCTTATGATTTTCAACATATGATTCACTCTGATGCTTTATAATCTAAATCTTTGCCTGATATAAATATCTTCGAGCAATTTTCTCGGAGTCCACATTATTCGCCGCTAAAGTCATTGCAGTAAATGACTCCTTAAATTAATCCATTTAAGTGAATCGGCATGGAGGATTTTAATGTCTCTCCTTTTTTTTTGTGTGCACTCCTAAAATTCATTCCCTTGATTAGTATTTCTGGTCCACCTTTTCAAAATATGTTCTCAGGAATACAAGAAAAATTTAAATCAAAGAATAAAACTCTTAGTGCATAATAGCATAGCCAACCCATGGTCTCAAACATTTGACAACTACAAGAGATAGAATCATTCTGAGAATTGGACAGTTTTAATTTGGCCACTTTCACGCTTTGAAATTATATACTCAATAAAAGTTTCAATAGTTTTTAGATTGATCACTTTTTTAGTTTTCCCTTGCAAAAATTCATGTTGAAACTTTGTAATTATTGTTCTTTAGAACATATGTACACTGCCAACATGCTTTAAAATTCCAAAGTCTTTTATGAAAAAATTAGACTTTCCTCGACATTTGTAATCCTCAGTTGCTTCGGTGTCATACATTTCAACTATTCGTTCCTCATAATGCTTTACAAATTCAGTTATACTCATTTTCTTGCATGCTATTTCTATGAAGACCCTATTTGTGCTTTCACTTCTTTGAGTTGATTTAATGTTCACAGAGAAAATGGAACGACTAAATGCAGGATACCATTTTTCCTCAAATCATATAACTTTTGAAATCAAAGATTATTTGTATAGTTCCATTCACATATCATATTTTGCTATATGACCTCAAATTCTGATTCTGACTTGCATCTCCATAAAAAAGTATTGAAATAATTTTAAAATTTCTTTTCAATAAAGTTCATGTATGTTCTTCTGAGCATTTTTATCTGGGTGCCATTCACCCAACTGATGACATGTGTTAGTAGCAGACACTATGGTATGAGCCTGATTTGTAAAAATTATTTTTGACGTTTTTCCTCTCATTCACTTCAGAAATGTTTAAAATAATCAAACAAAAGAGTATATTTTTTCATTACAAAAGAATGCACATCCAAAGAAAATATTTTTCAATGATTATTCACACCAACAAATGAAGAACAAATCATGTTATATGAATTTGTGCAGTACGTAATGTACAAAATCATAACATCTCCAAAGTACTCATAGTGTAATTTGGATATACTATCCATCCAAAAGAAGTTGCACAATCTGCCATTTTCATGAACTTGAAAAGAATAAAAAAAGTTTGAGTTTTCTGATTGCAAATGCATAAAATGATTTATCAAAGTTTGAGCAACTCCACCACTTATCATGTTTCTTTTATGTCCTTGTACAAAGTTATGAGCATCTAATTCAATAAATCCCGCATTTTCAATTCCACTAGGTTCATTTTGAAGGTATCGAACCACTTTTTTTGTGCGAATACCAGCATCAACATAGAACCAAGATGTCACGATCAAAACCTAGGGCCTAGACGTGACACGATAAATGAAAAAATCGAAGGGACCCCAAATAAGCCTTTTGGCATATTGTTCACACATCTTTGATCATAAAAGCAAAATAAACATCAACAAATGACATTAATAAAAAGGAAAGCGGAACTAAGGAAAGTTTTTGATACAAACATAAATGTAATAAGAGTCAAACGCAATACATAGAATACCATATTATCCAACAACACCTCTATATGAAATAGAGCGAGGGCCAAGACACTTCCCGGGATCA
>JAABOM020061215.1:0-11195 GCA_011800125.2 Solanum clarkiae
TCATCATTCAAATTATGGATGTATCACATTATGTAATGCTATAGAACAATACAATGTATCCAAACATTGTATTCAGTGAAATAATACAATTCAACACAACACATAACAAACATCCAAACAAAGTGTAATACTCTATGCTGCTCCGACTTATTAAAATATCAATGGGTACATTACGGATCCTCAAAAATTAATGAATTTTTGAAGGATCTAATACGGATGCAACATCATTTTGACGAGTCCGAGCTACACAGTTAACAGTACTTGTTGCAGGACTATTTGAATGAAATAGCCTTTCCTGTTTCTTCACCATTGAGGCTGCTGTTAGCCAAGAAATCTCTATACCATTTAGCTGAAAGCTTGGGAACTCGATCTAAAGTAGCGCGATCAACGTAGTATAAACCAAATTTCAAGTCATACCCATTCGTCCACTCGAAATTATCCATCAGGCTCCAAATGAAATAACCGCGGACATCAGCACCGTTCCTGTAAGTTTCCATACAAAGCAAACAAAGATTCAGTCATTTCTTCATTTAGCGGAAAATTTTGGGCTGGTTAAGTCATGACTCGTTTATTAACTAGGCACATCTTGACTCGTCTAAGTTTGACCCAACCTGCTCATTTCTCACCTCTAAATTTGCCCATAACATGTCGTTTTAGTACGTGGGGATGGGAGAGGAGTACATTTACCTGATCGCCCGAGCCAATGATGCAAGATATGACTTATGGAATTCAACTCGCTTAATATCATGTAGTAACTCATCTGCTTGTGCAGTCGTAGGATTCAGGGAAGAGTACCCTGAAATGTACCTCATAATCAGTTTTTCGACAAACTAGATATACTTTGAATGACTTGACGGTGTAAAGAATTGTTTAAACTAACGGTGTGAAACTATGCATACTTGCAGTACTAGTATGAATCATAAGGAGTTATATGCAAGGTAAACGAGGCTCGATTATTCACCATTTTCAGTGATAAACATAGGTCTGTTATGATATCTCTTCTTCATATAGTCCACAATCTCCTCCATTCCTTTAGGAACGACAAAAAATCGAGACATTCCTGTCTATGGAAAACAGGTTAAGCATATCATGATGAGAGAATACAAAGTTTAGGATTAAGAAACTATTTCATACCGGTTCTCCAATAGGGACGCCATCTTTCTCTCCTAGAGTAATGAGATAGCCATGGATAGGGTGATCGCCACCCGCAATGCAACTAGAATTGGAGCAAACACAGCTAGAATGAATGCAATCCTTAGCATACAGAGTGCCATAGTGGTTTATTCCGATGAAGTCAATACTATCTTTGACAAGTTTTCGTTCATCTGAGGTGAACCTCGGTAGTAAATCTACAAGATATTTACGCATTTCTGAAGGGTAATCTCCGTGTACCAAAGGATCGAATACCCTGAGATAACAGGCCATTGGCACATTAAGATTTGTAACATAACTTCTAGTGATAGAAAAACTTCACATGCGCAAACTTCAAGTACTAAGTTCTTGCCACAAAGTTTATCGTCTCTTTGGTTTGATTATACACCGAGGCACTAAGAGATAGAACAAGTATAATTTCAACAAAATGCTGAAACTTCTCTTGTTTTCTTTAAGTGGAGAAGGGTAGGAGGGCAGGCATATTATTCACCGAGTTTAGAAGGTTGTGGTTGGTCCAAAGGGCGGGCCACAGATGGATTTCTGGGTTATAAAAAAAAAGATTTCCAACATTTAAGGGCAGTTAACAACATGTTACTGTCAACATATAAAGGCCAAGTTTTGAGCCAGTAAGACTTACCAAGCAGCAGTAAAAATGATAGCCCTATTAGCAGCATCACGGTCAAATTCATTGTTCCTCAACGGTTTATACATAAATGAATGTGCAACAATTCCTATCAATCCGCCATGTTTAGGCTGCATAGAGTAAAATCGAATTCTGGTAAGTACAGATTACACTGTTTGAAAAGCCAGAAGAATAGATGAAAAAAGATCGTTGCCTGAAAGTGCTCGCGATATAGTTTTGCAGCCTTGGCATGTGCCAATAACATGTTATGCATTGCAACAAGAGGTTCGGAATCAGAATTTCCAACCGAACAGCTGCCAAAAGGCGGGGAGCAATGAGCCGGAGGGTAGACTCCCCTTACATAGGCCATTTCTGCAAACATATTTGGCTCATTGACTGTGACCCAATACTTCACTCTATCGCCAAAACTCTCGAAACAAATCTTAGCAAAAAAGGAAAATTCTTCCCTATAGAAGAAAATCGGGGCAATTAAATCAGACATCCTTGACATCACCAGCATGAAAATTCACACTAAATAAAGTAACATACTGCATAATAGGATTAAGCCAGCCCCCATATTTTTCCTCGAGTTCTTGTGGATGGTCATGATGATTAAGAGTGACAAATGGCGTTATTCCTGCAATTATACGCGAAACTTCTGTTATCCAGCTGCAACATCCAAGAATGTGCTTGGTAAAAATTTGTACTATATGCAAACATTACACCTTTGAGTAAGAGAGAATCGATGAGTTTGTCGTAGAACATAACACCAGCAAAATTTACTTTACCAAACCTTCCTCCTATCACAATTCAAGACAATGACTTTTAAAAACGTTAACGAAATAAGTAATCTGATCAAGGAAACAGAACACAAACAAAAGTGTAATGGGAAGTACTAGGAAGAACTCTGCTCCATGAGATGGAAAAACGATACGAATTCAACCCGATAGAGTGCATTAACTGGACATCTTCCTGCAACAATTCATAGAATCAGAAGATAAATGCAGTTTCTTTTAAGAGAAGTAGTCAAAATCCAGAGACTCGACCTGAAACCGATGGTAATGATCATCAGCTATATCTCCATTATCTCCATTACTTATCCTTCCTGAGACCATTTAAAAGTCGAAAATCTTTCTCAGTGTATGCATATAGACTTCAAAGAAAGATAACAAAGAACATGGACCTAGGCTAAATTCAACCTAAAAGCTAGCTCTAAATCCCAACAGATATGGCATGTAACATCCCCGCACGCCCAAGACTAGACATCTGGTGGGTCGACAATATAACATTGGCTCCCAACCTAGGGGTTGAGCACAAAATTACGATATTTATACGTGATTAAAATTATATTTTTAAGTATATATAATAAATATTGAATCCCTTGGACTTCTTGTATTTACTTTTTTCATATAATTTTCATATAATTCTTGTATTTACTTTTTTCATATAATTAGAGTAATAGGCTAAGTTCTTCCTCTTCTTCGTCCTATGCTTCTCCTTCGTCTTCTTATTATTACTAGCATCTGTATTGTTTTTACTATTATTATTTCTTTTTCTTTCCATTATCTGGCGTTTATGTATTAGTTTCATCATAGCTACTTACTGTTACGTGCTAGTCGGTGTTCGTCGCTCCTACTGTTCTCTCACCTTACATTTCATTTTGTCATATCTAGTCTTTCTGTTTATGGGTTATGAGCTAAGGGTTTTAGGAAACAGCCTCTCTACTTCTCTGAGGTAGCGGTAAGGTCTGCGTACAATATCCCCTTCCCCAGACCTCACTTGTGGATATCACTAGGTATGTTGTTGTTGTATAATTTTTGAACTCCAGCTTCGTCATTGTCCCCAAAATCATAGTAAATTAACTTTTTCATATTTATCCTTTTATTTATTGAATTTTTATATTTTCTAGGATATAAATTAACTATGTATTTATGATTTTACGAAGGACAATAGTAGAAAATATGATATAAATTTTGTCTTTAAATATTTTTCTTAATATATTTGTATTAATTTACAAATTCAATTATTTTGAGATGGAAGGAGTACCATTTAACCTAACTCACCCCAACAACTTAGTTCACGAATCAGGAGGTGAGTATTGTTCAAGATCATTAAAAAAAAAAAAAACTCATTTTTAAATAATATGAACAATGGGTATTTACCTTTAATATGACTAAAAACATCCCAGTTACTCAACCCTTTGCCATCTTCCAGAAATGCCCCTTCAATCTGAAAAAAGAAGCAGCAGAAATCAGATAATATCCAATAATACTGGAGAAAAGCGATGAATAAAAAAGAAATAATTACTTGATAAGCTGAAGTGGTAGCTCCAAATAAAAATCCATCTGGAAATTCTGATTTCTTCAGTTCCTCAAAGGAATTTACAGATGAAAATAGTGGTAAACACAGAAAAAATAAAGAGCTGAAATAATTATTTCTGCTCTCCATTTGGGATTCAATCGACTAAATCCAAAAATATTAATTATTACTCTAAAAGGAAATACAAAACAATTTGAAGGTAGATGGAGTTCAGTTTGTTTTCTGAACCAAAAATAGACATTAATTACAATTTGGAGATTTTTCGAGCCTCGTTTTAATGTGATATGTGCAATTAAATTTTTTTTTTTTTTAAATATGTGGCCATCTAGTGGGACCATAGGATCTCTTAATTTGATTTTCTTACATAGTTTAATAAACTTTTGATGATGTCTTAAAATTTTAGACTATAATTTAATTTAAATAGTTGTTAAGTTAAAAATAGAGAGAAGATATAAAGTGATATCTGAAGCAATCTGATTTTTTAAAAAAAAACATCTTAATTATTATTTTTTGGTCTCATTTCTTTTCTTTTTGGTTCCTTTTTAAAAAAGTCAAAGTAAGTGAAAATAATTACTTTTAAAAAAAATTTTACCGTTGAATAAAATGATTCTAGACCACACAAATAAATAAAAATAATTTTAGATCACAAATTTTAATTTTAAATTATATCAAGTCAAATGGTGCTACATGAAATGGGACGGAGAAAGTACTTTATTCTTCCCCATTTTAGATCGATATTTTCTATTTTATTTGGTGATTAAGAAAACATTAATAAATTGATCAACTTTAGTGTTTTGCTCTTTGTTCACATTTGTTTAAACTTTCAAAGAGTATATTAATTATATGTGTAAAATAAAAAAAAATTAATTAATTATATTCCGATCTAATAAGTGATCAAATAATATTAGATAAAATTTTACCCTTTGGGATGACTCAGTGATTTGAGATTGAAATTTTCATGTTGAAACTTTTAAGTTAGAAACCTCTTGCCTGTGAAATTAAGGAATTTATCTTTTGGCTCGAGCTTGCCGCATACAAATTATTTCTTCTATGTGATTTGCAATTGTATAGGAATCTAATTTTATCCTATGCGTACCAAAAAAGATAGCAAAATTCTCTTTATCATAAAAGATGGACAAATATTTTTAGTGATGTCCCCATCCAAAATGGGACGGAGGGAGTACTCACCTAAACAATTTTGTTATTTTTAAAATAATTTTGGGTGTCACTTAAGGACTTTCTTCTAAAAATAAATAAAAAAGAGGTAATCAAGGGATGGGGCGTAGTTGTATTTTTTAAAGCTAAATATTGATGAATTTTAAATGAGGAGTAGGTGAGTGAGCAATTAACAAAATAATTTCATTTAATCATATGACAAATTACATAAACAGTTGTATTTTTTTTAATTAGCTATAAATATTGATGAATTTAAAATGAGGAGTAGCTGAGTGAACCATCAACAAATATATTTCATTTAATAATATGACAAATACATATACAGTCGGTCCAATAAATGACATAAAAAAACAGTACTTTTAAATAGTATATGGGTAGTTTTATTGCTGAATTTAGTATTTATATCCTTAACAACTCGTGTTAATTAAACTCAAAAACTCTTCTTTAACTCAAAATATTTATAGTGGGCTTTAATAATGATAATGTATAAGTGGAAATAAAATAATATACACAAAATACTCAACACTCTTCTGTAAATATAAATTTTTTATTTTTTATATATGCATGGTATAAACTTCTTATATATAAAATATATAATGTATTTTGATATTATAAATATAATTTGTGACAAAATCAAATTATTGTTAATACTTATTCATGATATACGTTAATTATTTCAAAAATATTACATAAGTAAAAATTTTTATGGTATAAGCCATTATATCTAAGATAAATCATGTATTTTATGGTATAAATATAATTTATAGAAAATTATAATCGTTATATTTTTGGAACAAATTTAAGAAATAAATATTCATGGTATAAACATTTGTTATTTTACCAAATTACCTTTTGAAGATAATAAATGATAAGTTAAATTACTATAATTAATAATAAAAATAAATTAAAAATTAAGTGTAGATTTCATAAAATAAGACAGGTATTATTATTTATTAGACATCTATTTTTAATATGACGAACAAGCAAAGATAGAGGACGAGAGTAAATTTTTTAAAAAATTGGCTAGTTATGTTTTTTTCATAAAATTATTTGAAAAGACTTTTCTTAAGAAATAACTATGTTTTAAACAAACAAGCACTATAAAAGCTTGCGAAATAACTTTTAGTTTGATATTATTATTCAAGATTGTAAAACGCTTATCTGTGGCTTTACTTCTATTTCTTTGGCTTTTATTAAAAGATCAACGAACCAATGTACTCATCAGTTAATTCAGACTTCTGGTTCTTTAATTGATGCTATGGAGTGGATGATATATCCCATCTTTGATTCATGATACACCCAATTTAAATTTGTTCAATAATTAATCAAAATTTCTATTTAAAAAAAATAGTTTGTCAATGGTGGATTCATTGAAATATCTTTTGCTAATTTTACGGAAAAATATAATTCTAAAATAACTTCTTTGAGGAAAAGTAGCTGTATACAAATTCTGTACCCTAATTTTGTGCATTATTAAATGGCAAATTTGTAGGCTTTCATCATGTCAATTAAATCCTCCTAATATTATTTTAATAAGCCCTATTAGGTTATCGTCAGTAACACAAAAAATGAAGAAACTGAATTTGAACAAAATCTTTGCTTCACTCTCTAATGGTATGAAATATTTTTTTTTTGGTTGTCCATTTGGTATTTGGTGGGAGTATTGGAGCCTGACTACTCTAGATTCGTGCCGCCTAGGGCCAATTCGAGAGAAATGCTCTTTTTTCCATACCCGGGCTCAAATGCGAGACCTCAAATGCGATACCTCTGATTAAGGAAGGAGTAGCCCTTCGAAATGCTAAAATTTGCTGGAGAACCTGAAACTTGTTATATGAGCATGCATTGCAAAACGACTGAGACTAGACGACAAAGACAACATAATGAATCATTAGAGGGATTTTCCTTGGTTTCTGGCCTCTGCTCCACCTTAAATAGGTCTATAACAAATCTGCTATCTTAATATCATTTCAAAGTAAGCCCAGAATGGATCAGTAGGCTGAGAAAAAGAAATACTTTCTGATCCCAGGTTCAAATCTCTCAGGGTTCGCCATGTGCAAAGAATCAAGCAACAACATACACGGACTTCTTTCTTCACCAAGTTGACAAAAGATCAGGAGACTCCAGTGGCCCCTGGCAATGTGGGAATTCAGTCAATAGAGACATATCCAACATGTCGAATTCTACATCATACCCCGCTATTACATATATACTTACCAGAGGACAATGGGTACAAAGACATAATCTTTCGATAATATCTTCTTTGTTGAAATCCAGTTGTTACCTTAGCTTCGTAAGAATGTTCTGAGTACAAGGAGAACCACAAGCTGTCAAGGTATGTCAAGGCATCAATGGCTGATTTTAAGGCTCGAACTCCTGACCTATAGGTCACATGAGGACAACTTTATAGGTCAAATGGAGACAACTTTACCATTGCTCCAAGGCTCCCAGCACTTACCTCTCTACATTTACTTCTCAGTAACTTTACTTACCAAACAAGAGAAATTACTTTTTTTACTTGCAGTTTTACTTATGCTTCCTCACCCCAATCAAACAGCATTAGATTACAATGTTTTACTGGAAAAGGATAAAGCAATAAAAACTTACTCCAAGTAAAGCTCAAATTTCGATGAGCCTAACCCCTTTCGACTGTTGTTCCTCCTTGATTGACCATGACAACACTGAGGAATAACTTCAGAATCCGTTGTATCAGCTGTTATCTTACTTTTTCTTGAATGTGGTCGTGGTTTGAGCTGCGAACAACAAGAATCTTACTGCGGGATAACCTCAGAATGGCTTGTATCAGCTGTCACCTACTTTTTTGTGTTGGTCGCCGTTGTCGTGGTCTGAACTGTGACCAATATGCATCCAGGGGATAAAACTGAGTACAATAAAGATGTTCATCCTCAAATCATGGCTTCTTGTTTTTTTAAGGTGTTTCCCAACCCCACAAATCCTAATATGGAAAAAACAGATATGTGACCTTCAAGGTTAGAATAAACAATTGAGTAGCTTAATCATAGTTGTAAAGAGCGGCCTTGAGTACTCAAAAGGACAATTATTTAGTGCACTATCTAGTCCCTACAAATGAACACCTCCTCTTATCTTACAAGTGGTTTGTTATCTAATACATTATTTTGATCTCACCCCTCAGTGATAGCAGCAAGCAAACAGACATGCCAAGAATTCATCAGGGCAAATACAAAATTGTAAGGACTAGAAAAAACATAGAGATTGTAATTTAAACTTCAATCAAATGTAGGTGTTGATCAGAAAATCAAGTCAAATAGACAACATCAATTCTTGTTCGAGATAAGTAAGCAAGCTGATCAAACAATATCTAAAACATTGGCAGTACCAGAAGTCTGCAGTCCCTCATTTGATCTTTGGAGTTGAAGAACATTTTTAGACAATGAGCATTCCCAGGTACATGGATGCCTTTTAGCCACAGGAGCACATTTGCGTAATCAAGCCCTAAAGAAACAGAGTTCTTGGGACTTCAGCCCTTCTTTATCCCTTATCAGTGTATATCAACACTGCATATCAATGTATATCAGCCTCTTTTTGTCCGAGGTGTGGAACATGGGCTCCGAAAGCAACATAAACAAATAAAATAGTAAATAATGGTTCAACAACATTAGTATGGTCATGTGACAAATTAGCAATGCGTAACCAAAGCGATAGGACAACTGAAGTTGTTATTAACATTCTCATTTACTTAGCACCTTAGAAACTCAAATGTAACACAGCAGGAAAGGAATAACTCCATTTAACCATGGGATAGCTTGACAAATAAATATATAATAGAACGATTAAACACCATCCCTAATCATTACTGAAATCACAAACATATATCACACATGTTGAGTCTGTGATTTCTCAAATCAAAACTAAAGAAACTCAAAATCAACAACAACAACATACCAACAACATACCCAGTGAAATCCCACTAAAGAAACTCAAAATCATTACTGAAAATCATAAAACCCTATTTCAAAATCATTACTGAAAATCATAAAACCCTATTTCTTGAGGGATAAAACCAGAAAACTTAAAAAAAAAAAAAAAGTTCCTAATCATAAAACCCTATTTCTTGAGGGATAAAACCAGAAAACTTAAAAAAAAAAAAAGTTCCTATCTCCACACATGTTGATTCTGTCATTTCTCAAATCAAAACTAAAGAAACTCAAAATCATTACTGAAAATCATAAAACTCAGGGATACAACCAGAAAACTTTAAAAAAAAAAATCCTATCTTTCATTTTACCATCCCTCTCTTCATTATCTCTACTTTTTTTCAGCCACCAAACAGCCACAAATACACGTACAGATGGTGCCACCACATGCATTGCAGAGACCATTCATCCCCATATTAAACAAATTTTTTTGCTCCCTTCAATATTTTTTTACAGCAACCTTCTCTCTCCTCAGGGCCATTCAGTTGATCAACACCGGCAGCTATCACTCGGACATGCTGCTGGAATCTTCGGAAGTTATCTGATGTGGGTGAGCAGAGTTTGGAAACTCTCTGTAAATGCAGCAGGTGCATCTCCTTCACCTTTGATGACTCCACATACGCCCTCTCCTTCACAAGCATTATTGTTGTTGAAGATTAGTCGGCAAAGAGGACAGCCCACCGGGCCTTGGACGGGCGGAGGTGGGGGCAGCGGGTCCTGGCGGGTGGTGGAAGTGCGGGTGGGGATGAGCCGGGGGAAGCCCTTGGAGTCCCAAAATCTCCACTTCTTTCTCCGACCGCATCAGTAGACATTGTTGGTTTTGAGAGGGAAAGAAATGGGAGGAGAGTGGTTTTGAGAGAGGGAAATGGAACAGGGGAATAGGTTTTTTTTTATAGGTGTGGCGTAATATTTCAAATAAAACAGGTATTTCTATATCGTAATTCTTACATTTAGCTTGACACATTAAAGAGAAAAATAATTTCAGGATAAAATTTAAAAAAGATCATTAGTAAGTAAATAATATATTCTATATAATTCTTTAAATAAAAATTGAAAAGAGTGACATGTACGTGAATTTTATTTTTATCTTTAATAATTTAATATATCCCAAAACTAAGTACAAAATATTAAAGCATATGTTATCAAATATTAAGAACTTCGATTCTCAGTTAAATTTACTTTTCGATAACATAAGATAATTAATTTGTAGTAATATATATTGATTAACTTCAATTCAAATTATTTAAATTTTAAAAAGACACAAGAGATGTAGTAAACATTTTTGAACGTCCAATTAACTTTTTGTATTTAGATCAAGACAAGACAAGAGAAGAAGGAATTAATATAAGAAATTAGAAGAAGTCAAAATAATCAAATTTAATTATCAAGTTCCTTTATCTTATATTGTCACCTATTATATCCTCAGTGTATTGTCACTGAATTAATATCTTCTAAAAACATATTGAATAAATATGTATGGGAACTCTTATAAATTAATAGGAGTAAAATGGTAAATTTACAATATCAATAATTATTTAGTTAATGAGTATAGTAAGTTAAAAAGTATTTTCAAAATTTATAATCGAACTAGGGGTATGCATTGGTCGATTCAGTTCTATTTAGTACATTATTGGTTTAATTTATCGGTTTTTAATTTTTAAATATGCTAAACCAATAAGAAATCAATAAAAATAATTTATATCGATTTTCAATTTACCCGATAAGAATGATAATGAGAATTTGCATTAATAAAAAACAAATAGGGTATGAAAACTATGTTTACAAACTTGCAAAAACTATAATTAATTATTTACAAACTAAAATACTAAAATGAATAACTAATCGCTTAAGTATTATAAAAATTAAAATATATAAAGTATTATTATACTCCCTTCGTCTCAAATTATTGCTCAATTAATTAAAAAAAATAAATACTTTTTGTACCATTTACCTTTTGCTCTTGTTAGTTTGAC
>JAABOM020061216.1:0-11193 GCA_011800125.2 Solanum clarkiae
AGTTATGGTTTCTTGAGGAATTGAAGGCTCAATGCATGTCTTATGTTATGAATGATGTTATGATGATGAAAGAAGAGTATGTATATAATGTTATGATGATGATAAAAGGAAAGTATGTATATGATATTTCTCTATATTGTGTTGAATTGACCATAGCCAATTGAGCGGTAAGCCTTAATCACCTAAGGAGGTAGGGTATGATCATTTTCTAATCTTTCAAGGGGTTTATACCTTGGCACCATGGGAGGTAGGGTGTGTCCATCCTCTAGCCTATCAAGGGGTTTTTACCTTTGCACCATGGGAGGTAGGGTGTGACCATTCTCCAACATATTAAAGGGTTTTTTCCATGGTAACCTATTGAGGGGTTTGTACCTCAATCGCCATGGGTGGTAGGGTGCAACAATCCGATATAGTATTGTCCATTTTCAGATTTGTATCATGATATATAAAAGCATGCTTGTACTGCAAGCATCATACATGAATGTCACCTTGTTATATGCTACTTAATAGCTTAAATTTTGCATATTGAATATATCATTTATCACTTGTTGCATTGAATCCTTTATACATAGTACATTTACATTTACGAACGCATAATCTTTCCTACATGATATCACCATACAGGAACTAGTGGACAAGTTGATCATCCTCCTCCTCCACATGGCTAGTTTTGGTACTACTCAAGCTAGTTGGTGAGTCCTCTACTTTGGGGACCTTAGTCTAAGTTTCTCTTATTATGTATTGAGAAACTGTCCTTTATTGTATACTTTAGCTATGAGGGTGAGCCCAGTTGCTTTGTCTTCGCCCCTGCTCTTATCTTTGTAATATAGGTGTTGTAGGACATGCTATATATCTACGTTATGAGCTTGACATCTATCGACTCTTGTTGTTCATGATATGGAAGTGTTCCCTTGGCCTCAATTGTACTAATTTGTTATTGCTTGTTGTAATCTAGTGCTTCCACGATAAAGGATGTATAATGATATGCTACGAGGCTTGTTTGGGGTTCCTGATTCACCGGTCACGTTTAGCCCCTAGGCTTGGGTCATGACATGTGTCTAGTAGGATTTCTCTCTAAAGCTAGCTAGTAAGTCTTCTATTCTGGGGATAATGTTTATGCTCTTATGATATGTATTACGACCCTATTTCTTCATTGTAGATTTTAACTATGAGGGTGAGCCTAGTTGCTTGTCTTGGCGCCCGCTAAGTTCTATGGTTAGAGGTGTTGTTAGATATGTTACATATAATGCTATGAACTTTGACCCACTCTTGACGCTAGATATTTATGATATGAAAGATGTCCCTAAACCCTGGTTATCCCTTTTTACTACTCTCATTGTATTTTATTGCTGCTATGACCAAGGTTTTGTAATGATATGTTAAGAGGCTTTCTTGGGGTCCCTTTGGGTTCCCCATGCGCCATGTCACATCTAGGCTATAGGATTGGGTCATGACTAACTTAATTTTAGAGCACTAGGTTGTTAATGGTCTTCAGTATCCAACACATCGCGTCGATTAGAATCTTATTCATGGTTGCGTTGTGCACCGTAACTATGTGTAAGAGGTTGTGAGATGTTTTAGGAAATATTTTCATTCTTCTTACTCTATGTCATACTATAGAAGTTAAGGTAAGGTCTTCCCTACTAATGATTGTTCTTTGTTATGCTACATCATGCCTAACGCAAGAGAAAGAAGAGACCACACACCCGAGGGACAACTGGCTCATGGTGAGCTCCGGGATGCACTCACTTTGCTTGCACAAGTTGTGGCTAATGAAGCCAATCAACGGGCCCAAGCCCCTCATGCTCCTACACTGGCATCTCGGGTGAGAGACTTCATGAGGATGAATCCCCTGAAATTCTATGGTTCAAAGGTGCATGAGGACCCTGAAGAGTTCATTGATGAGGTCTACAAGGTTTTGGCTATTATGGAGTTAGATCGGAAGAGAAGGAGGAGTTGGCCACTTACCAATCAAGGGGGTGGCACAAATATGGTTTAACTAATGGAAGGAGGAGAAGGGAATCAATAATGTGGTGCTTTGGGAGGAATTCAAGGAAGCTTTTGTTAATCGGTTCTACCTCCTTGAGCTTAGCGAAGCAAAATTGGTGGAGTTTATGAATTGGAGACAAGGGTATTTGAGTGTTAGGGTATATGCCCTCAAGTTAAATCAACACTCCAAATATGCTCCCCACTTAGTTGACAACCAAGGTCTAGAATTATCATGTTCGTGATGGGTGTTTCCAACTTGGTGAGGTGAGGAATGTCGGTCCACTATGTTGATTAGTGACATGGATTTATCCGGTTGATGACCTATGCTGAACAAATGGAGGAGGAGAAGTTGAGGAAGAGGAGGGGTCATGAGGCCTAGAGGGCCCATTTTGATGGACAGTTCCACAGTCAAAAGGGTGGTTGGTTCCATCAAGGCCAAGGGTCTTCTGATATATTTAACAAGAGGATTGTCAATGACTTTCCAAGGGCCCAAGGTGTTTGGGCTATGGTTCCCAATGGTGGGTCTCCAAAATGTGGTACGGGTCATAGTGGCCCGTGCTTGAGGGATACTAACACATTTTATGGTTGTGGGGAAATTGGGCATAAGGTGATGGATTGCTCCAGAAATCACAATATGGGCGAGGAGCTTCGTCCACAAGTTCCTAACGCAGTTCATTTGGGGAGAGGTGGTCAGCAAGATGGTTCCCCAATTCCTAATCAGTTATATACACTCCATAGGAGGCAAAGGGTTGATGAGGTGCCCGAAGTTGTTATCGATATATTAAAAGTCTTTAATTTTGATGTGTATGCATTAATTGATCTGGGTGCCAATCTTTTTATTGTTACCCCTTTTGTTGCCAAAAAGTTTCATGTTGAGCCCAAATTGTAGTGTGAGTCATATGAGGTATCCGCTCCTATTGGTGCACCTATTATTGCTAGAAAGGTCTATAGAAATTGTCGGATTTGCATCTTGTTTAAAATATTGCCTTGTGATCTTGTTGAGTTGTACATGGTTGATTTTGATGTAATTCTTGGTATGGATTGGTTGCATGCATACTATGCATCTATTGATTTTAGAAGTCGTAGGGTCATATTCCAATCCCCAAATGAACCTATTCTTGAGTGGAATAGTCGTGATGTGGTGGTCAAGGGTAGGTTCTATATTAAAACCCGTAAGTTGATCTCTAAGGGGTGTCTTTATCATCTTGTGAAGGTTAGGGATGTGGAGTGTAAAGTCCTTCCCATAGAGTTGGTTCTTGATGTCTTTCCAAATTACCTTCCCGGTGTTCCTCCAGAAAGAGAAGTAGATTTAGTGTCGACCTCCTCTCACAATACTCAACCCATTTCTATTAAACCTTACCCTATGGCCCCTGTTTGGAGCTAAAGGAGTTGAAGGAACAATTGAGGGATTTGTTGGAGAAGGGTTTTATAAGGCCTAGCCATATACCTTGGGGTGCACCAGTATTGTTTGTGAAGAAGAAGGATGGGCCTCTTAGAATGTGTATTGACTACCGAAAACTTAATAGGGTCACTATCAATAATTGGTATCCTCTTCCAAGGATTGGTGATTTGTTTGACCAATTGCAAGGAGCTAGTTATTTCTCTAAGATTGATCTTCGGTCCGGGTATCATCAAGTGAAGGTGAGGGAGTGTGACATTCCCAAGATGGCCTTTATGACTAGGTATGGGCATTTTGAGTTTGTTGTGATGTTTTTGGGTTAACTAATGCACCAGTTGTCTTCATAGATCTTATGAATAGGGTCTTTAATCCCTACCGTGATTCATTGGTTATGGTCTTCATTGATGATATTTTGATATATTCAAATAGTGAGGTGGAGCATATGCATCATTTGAGGGTAGTGTTACAAAGATTTGAGGGAAGAGAAGTTGTATGCTAAGTATGAAAAATGTGAATTTTTGTTGAATACGTTTGCCTTCCTAGGTCATGTGGTGGTGGGCGATGGTATTAAGGTAGTTCCTCAAAAGACGGATGTCATTAGAATATGGCCTAGACCATTGACCCCCTCAAATATAAGGAGCTTATTAGGCTTAGCGGGTAACTATCGGAGTTTTGTGGATGGGTTCTCTTCTATTGCTTCGCCTATGTCAGAATTGCCTCAAAATAAGGCTAAGTTTAAGTGGAGCGATTAGTGTGAAAAGAGGTTCAAAATAGTAAAAGATAAGCTTATGTCTGCTCCTATATTGTCATTACCAGAAGGGTTACAAGGATTTGTTGTGTATTGTGATGCTTCATGTGTTGGTTTATATTATGTATTGAGGCAAAATGGTAAGGTGATAGCCTATGCTTTTAGACAACTCAAAGTGCATGAAAGGAATTATGCTACCAATGATCTTGAGTTAGATGCCGTAGTCTTTGAATTAAATATGTGGCATTATATTTGTATGGACTGCATGTTTGATGTGGTTACCGATCATTAGAGTCTCTAATATGTGTTCACTCAAAAAGATCTCAACTTGAGGCAAAGAAGGTGGTTAAAACTTCTTATGGAATATGACATAAGTGTGCATATCATTTCAGTAAGGCTAATGTTGTGGCGGATGCTTTGAGTAGGGTATCTATGGGTAGCCTAGCTCATGTTGATGATAGTGGCAAAAGGGTGGCTAGGGAGGTCTATCGGTTGGCTAGATTGGGAGTTAGGTTGGAAAAGGTTGATAATGGTGGTGACGTTGTTGTTCATGACTCTAAATCTTCATTGGTTGAGGTGGTGAAAGATAAGCAAGATATTGACCCCGCCTTATTAGAATTGAAGGCCTTAGTGAAAGATGGTAAGGTGGAGGTTTTCTCCAAAGGGGGAGATGGTGCCCTTAGATACCTAGGTAGGTTGTGTGTGCCTTGTGTTGATTGATTGAAGGAAAAGATTATTGATGAGGCTCATGGTTCTTCTTACTCTATTAACCCAGGGTCTACTAAGATGTATAGGATTTGAGAAAGGTGTATTGGTGGGGAGACATGAAGAGGGACATTGCCAAATTTGTGTCCGGTTGCCATAGTTGCCAACAAGTCAAAGCCGAACATCAAATGCCAGGTGACCTAACCCAAGACATAGATATCCCTGCATGGAAGTGGGAAGAGATTAATATGGATATTGTGGTTGGGTTTTCCAAGACTAGAAAGGGTTTTGATTCTATTTGGGATGTAGTTAATAGGATGACGAAATCAGCTCACTTTCTACCGGTTAAGACAACATATAAGGTTAAAGATTATTCTAGGTTATACATTCATGACTTGGTGAGGTTGCATGGGGTTCCTTTGCCGATCATATCGGATCGTGGTGTAAAATTCACTTTGCACTTTTGGAGGTCCTTCCAGAGATGTCTTGCTACAAAAGTTAAACATAGTATGACCTTCTACCCTCAAACGGATGGCCAAGTCTAAAAGACTATCCAAACTCTTGAGGACATGCTTATGGCTTGTGTTTTAGAGCTTAAAGATATTTGGGATGATCATCTTCCATTGATTAAGTTTGCATATGATAATAGCTATCATTCAAGAATTGCTATGGCTCCTCTTGAGGCTCTCTATAGTAGATGTGTACATAACCTGTTTGGTGGTTTGAGGTTGGAGAAGTTGTTTTGTTGGGTCTGCATTTGGTTAGGGATACTATGGAGAAAGTAATGATTATTACAGAAAGGTTGAAAACAACCCAAAGTCACCAAAAGTCTTATGCTGATATGAGATGGAGGGAGTTTGAGTTTAAGGTTGGTGATTAGGTCTATTTGAAGGTGTCACCCTGAAGGGTGCGGTTCATTTTCGTAAGTAGGGCAAGTTAAGCCTAGATATGTGGGTCTTTATAGGGTGATGAAGAGGATTCGTAAGGTGGCCTATGAGTTGGATTTGACTAGTTAAATGGAATTCGTTCATCCGGTCTTTCATGTGTCTATGTTGAGAAAGTGTATTGGTGATCCTAATGCTATTGTGCCTCTTAATGTTGTGGGGGTAGTTGAAGACAACTTGACATATGAAGAGGTTCTAGTAGAGATCTTTGATAGACAACTGAAGAGTTTGAAGAACAAGGATATTGCTTCCGTTAATGTCCTTTGGAGGAACCAATAAGTCGAAAATGCTACTTGGGAGGCCGAAATAGATATGAAAAAGCAATACCCCTACTTTTTCCATCCAATCAAGCCTAAGGTACTAATTATAAGTCTTCTATGTGATTTCATGTCTCATGTTATAGCCCCTAAGTCATTTTCGTGAATGCATATTTATAATGATAAAGTTCATGATGATTTTACACTTATGTTGAAAGTTTGAAAATGGTGTTTTAAGTGTGTTATTGCATTCTTGTTGTGGTTGACGTCTTCATGATTACTCTTCTCATATACGTTTTTTTGAAATTTGGGGACGAATGTTCCCAAGGGGGAGATATTGAAATGACCCTAAAAAGTGCCTGAAAATGTGCCTCGAAAGTACCCAAAATCATAATTTCCATATATCTCAAAATCCATGCGTGATATGGAAAATCCGACTTCATATTCTAGTTCGAAGGGTCAAATTGAGAAGGGGTTCGGTCTAACCCCGATTTAAGAGCAACCATAGCAAAATTTGAAAATCACAAAAATGCGATTTCCAGTGGTGTTCCGTACCCCTAACACGACGTGCCAAGGGCGCGCCATAGTGTTATTTTTGCCCTATTTTTTTGTGTCGGTCCAAGGACTTTAGGTCTTGGGCTAAGTGTTACCATGCATAGAAATACATAAACTTAGCCTTATTTCATCCTCATTTCAATCAGGACATTCTCAAATACTCTATCAAACACTAAGACAATATTTCATGTCCAAATTCCAAGTCCCAAAACTCATCCGGATCTTAAGGTTCTCATTCAAGCTTCATGTCTCCATCTCCAGTTTTCTTCAAGGATTCTCCAATGTCAAGGTTTGTGGGTTTCTTTGATGGTTCCTTTCATCATTGATGGTCAAGCTTCCTTTTACCCTAAATTACATGATTTAAAATTGATTTACTCATGGGTCTTACTCATTATGAATTTCACTGCACACTATATTGGGGTTTCAGGAAATTATAGTTGTTATAGCATGTTTTGAGCTATGAATATAAGTTCAATTATGAGGTTTGATGAAGAGTTTTTATGTATGTTGTTTGAGGGTATTACCAAGTATTTATTGATGTTTTTACATTGAAATTTCTAGCATGATTCCACTCTTGAATTGCATGATATTACACTAGCACTACAAACTCGCCAAGTGTTTGATAAAATATCTTGTTATGATTTCTTGAGGAATTGAAGGTCCACTGCATGTCTTATGAGTTTAGTGACTATATAATGATGAAAGGAATGTATGTATATGATATTATCTCTATAGTGTTGGGAATTGGCCAAGCCTCACTCGGACATTGTATGTCCAGGTCACCTTGTTGAGGAATTGTACCTCGATTGCGTCGTTCAGGAGGTACTAGGCCTATGCTACCATGTGGAGGGGTTTGTACCTTGATAACCATGTTGGGGGGTTTGTACCTCATCAACTAATTGAGGGGTTTGTACCTCATTTTGCTCACAAGGAGGTGGTAGGCCTTTGATATTCTCTATTAATGGTGTCTCCTTAGACGTGTATTATGCTCTATATAAGCATGATTTTACTTCAAGTTTCATTCATACATGCCATATTAATATATGCTTATTCATTGCCAATGTTATGCATTTTGTTCATCGTGCTTATCCTTTGTTGCATTAGATCCTACATACTTAGTACATTCAAACATACTGACGCATATTCTATGCCTACATGATGTCACCATGTAGGAACTAAAACCCCGCTTGATCCTCCTCCTCCATGTGGATAGTACGATCTCTCTCTAATTCTAGGTAGCGGGTCCTCCATTCCGGGGACAATGTTTTTGCTCCTATGATATGTATTGCAACTCTTTTTATTTATTGTATATTTTGACTATGAGGGTGAGCCAAGTTGCTTATCTTGGTCGGTGGTAACTGTTATGGTTAGAGGTGTTGTTGGACATGTTATGTATATGCTATGAGCTTTGACCCTCTCTTGAATCTTGATGTTTATGATATGAATGATGTCCCTTAGCCCCAATTATGTTAAGTTCATAAGCATTCGCATGCCGATATACTTAGTACATTCAAATGTACTAATGCATATTCTTTGTCTATATAATCTAACCATGTAGGGACCGGAGATTATCTTCATCCACCACTTGACGGTTAGCTTGGAATGTGAGAGTGCTTGTGGTGAGTCCTATATTCAAGGGCAAGCCACCTTCTATCTACCTATCATGATATTTCTATTATGTCTTTACTTTGAGGGTGAGCCGGAACATGTCTTGGCCACACCCTATTCAATGACTTAGAGTCATTGTTGGACATCATGTAAACTCTATTTGTAGATTTATCCTATGTTATGATATTTGCTTGTGGAGATTATGATTATGTCTCTCTATTAATGTCAATGAAATAAGATGATTTGTTCATCATGAATTATGGGAATGTGGAAAGTCTAAATTCCATTCTATTTCTCATAGTGTGACTCATACATACTAGCCCCTTAGTTTTTATGTGCTATGTTCTATGTGAATCTTCACATATACCTATCCCTACGACATCCCCATAACATGATTCATACTTTCGCAGCCCTTAGAACTATGTGTTTATTGTTTTTTAAAATACACTTTCGAACCGATAATATGTATGTCATGATCCAAGCCTAGGGCCTAGATGTGACATGGCGAATGGGGAACCCGAAGGAACCCCAATCAAGCCTCTGAAATTATTATTATACATGATTGGTCGTGGAAGCATGTAAAATACATAAAACAACCATAAGGGGCAAAGAGGCTAAGGGATAGCTTGCCAAAACATCAACTTCAAAGACCAGGAGTCATGGCTCATATCATAATCACACAACTTGTCAAATAAGAACCTCTAAATACTTAGATAGAGTGGGGGCCAAGACAAAGAAACCGGGCTCACCCGCATATTAAAAGACAACATAAGAAAGTGTCTCAATACAAAGATAATAGCAATCATGGACTAAGGTCCCCGAAATGGAGAACTCACCAACAAGCTTAGAATAGTATCAACTAGCCACGTGGAGGGGGAGGATGATCAACTTGAGCACCGGTTCCTACATGGTGACATCATGTAGGAAAGAGTGTGCATTAATACGTTTGAATGTACTATATATGTGGGATGTACTATGTATGTGGGATGCAATGCAACAAGAAATAAATATCATGACGGTATAAGAATAGGCAATGGGAATATTATAGCAAGATGGCATATATGAACAAGGCATAAGTAAAACATGCTTAAGTAACCCATGCTCATATATGGTATAATATGGGTATAAGAGACCAAACTAAATATCCAAAGTATGAATGCCTTGGTAGGTTAGTGATGTTGCCACCCATTTCTTAGGTGGATGAGTACTAACCCTCATCTAGGTTGGTGATAATGATACCCCATCACCATGGTGGAGAAGTACAAACCCTTCCCTAGGTTTACGAGTACAAACCCCATCTAGATTAGTGATGATGTCGCCCGATCAACAGGTGGAGAAGTACAAAAACTTCACTAGGTTATCTGGATGCTCAAACCCTTCGGATTGGGCATGGTCGATTTTATACTTTATATAGGATTCATCATATGCTTTGGTGAAATACTTCATATAGGAATAGTCATATACATAATCTCATTTCATCATCATAACATCATTCATATCATATCTCATGTTTTGGACCTTTATTTCCTCAAGAAACCATAACCGGGCATTTTATCACACACCTTGGGGGTGTGTAGTGGGGGTAAAAGACCTTGCAATTTGGAGATGAAATCATCAAAGATAATCTATAGTAAAACTATCGATCAACACATTACAACACCTATAAGACATTCATATCAAAACCCCTCATCAAATCCAACACTAGATCGAAGATTTAGAGCTCAAAACATGCCAAAACAACAATACTTTCATGACTAAAATAACTGTGCAGTAAATTCTCAATATACAAGATCCACATGTAAAATCAACTTTAAATAATGTAATATTAGTATAAAGGAGGCTTAAATACAAGGGTAGAAGGACCCAATGGCAAGAACCTACATACCTTAGCTTTGGGGAAGTTGTTGATGAAGTTTGAAAATGGAGGCTTGAAGCTTGAACAGAATCCTTAATTCCGGATGAGGGTTTTGAATCTTGAATTTTGAAGTGAAAATATGGATAAGTGTTTTGGGGAGTACTGGGAAATGTTTAGGATGATATACGGGTGAAATAAGGCTAAGTATAAGTAAAAACACGTTAGGGAACACTTAGGCCCAAGACCCCAAAGCCTTGGACCGAGATAGAAATCACCGGCAGCGAAATACTTAGGTCCGTGATGTGGACTTGTCGCGAAGGCCAAATTAACACATGTCTGCGATAGCTGCGTTTCACGGTGCTGTCATGGATCATCTCTGGAAACTAAAAATTATGAGAATTGAAATTTCTTATAGTTTGCTCTAAAATCGAGGTTAGACCCTTTTACCTCTAATTTTGATCCCGTGAACAACAATATGAAGTCAAATTTTCAAAATTACAAACGGATTTTGAGATATATGGAATTTAAAATTCCGGGCATTCCAAGGCACACTATTGGGCACTTTTTGGCGTCATTTCAATATATACCCCTTGGGAACATTGGTCCTCGAATGTAAAAGAGATGTACAAGACAAGAATAATCATAAACAAATCAGTCTCAACTACAATGCAACATCACATTTAAAAAACCATTTTCAAAACCTCAATATGAGTGTAAAATCATCATGACTTTCCAACTTAAACATCAATGCATATGAATGACACAGGGGCTGAAATATGAGACTTCAAATCACATCAAGGACTTAGAACTTGTACCTTAGGCTTGAGTGTAGTGGAATATATAAGGATACTGCTTTTGCATGTTCTCTTCGGCCTCCCAAGTAGCACTTTCGATTTGTTAGTTCCTCCAAATGACCTTAACTAATGCCACTTCTTTGTTCCTCAATCTCTTCACTTGGCTATCTAGGATTTGAACTGGAACCTCCTCATAAGTTAAGTTATCTCAACAACACCCACAATATCAAGAGGCACAATAGCTTTAGGGTCACCAACACATTTTCTCAACATTGAGACATGGAACACCGGATGAACCAAATTCATTTCACTAGGAAACTTCAACTCATAAGCTACCTT
>JAABOM020061217.1:0-11193 GCA_011800125.2 Solanum clarkiae
TCATAAAGAAGAACACCATGCATACTTGAAAAGAGAGAGTCATATGTCTTTAGGAGTAACACCATTTGTAATATCAAGGGACCATAAACATATGTGATAAAAACATTTGAGTTTGTAAAATGATGAGTTATATGAATTCGAAACACCATCAATGGTAGTAAGAATATTTGGAGATAATAAAAAATCATCATAAGAGAATATTTTGGGGACATGAGAGGAACATGAGCATATATAAGAAAACCATAGATCAAGAGTGACATATACCATAAATCTTTGAGGAGTTCATAAAAGATAGTGAGAGAGACAATAACCGACATAAACCATATGAGCTAATCCATGGAGTCCTAATGTTTCCCCTACACTAAGATAAAGGGGAAGTTGATTGCCAAGGTGAACCTCCTAATGCCTAAGTGGATCCATTAAGCTTCATGTGAACTGAGTACTGACCTCTAGTTGTTAGTCTACGGTTCTCGTCCAAGCCCTCAAACCCGGGTACTTGCCTCAAGACCTTATCTTTAAGGTACTCGCCTCTTAGGGATTTGGGTAATCTCCTCTAATCCTTTTACCTATGGTGGCATGTAGTTTTGGGACTTGGGTATTCGCATCTAGTCCACTCGGTGCTAGGTAGTGCTCTCACTAGAGTAGAGGATTATAAGTCATAGAATCATATCATAAAATCATTTTAAGTCATGTGGGAGGACAATTTATCCAATCCCCAACCCATTGATACCACAGAGTCAAAGTCACAAGATAGCTCATTAATCATTCTTTAGATGGGAGATCCTCCACCATAATATATTCCTTCATTAAACAGATGGTAGATCCTCTACCCTCAACATTCATTCATAGAAAAACTTTTCATAAGCCAATAATAAACATAGAATGTTTCATACGACTTCATTCCTCATTATTTAGAAATCATGCTTCAAGACATATAGTGAATATCATCAATTTAAGTGAATATCATCAATTTAAATCATTCTGAAAAAACCTATCATAATTATACATACCAACTTTCAATAGATGGAGGGGGAAACATGAAATTCATCTCATACAATCCTCAACTTCATAGTATCTCATGGTGTTACAACATTTATAGCCTTGAATATCATAAATTAGCTCATCAAACCATCACATCATAATATCAAATAAAGGGTTCATATCATTACATTTATAACATTTTCATGAACTCATAACATACTTAATTTTCCTTCAACATTGACAACATTCATAAATCACTTGTCTTACCATAAAGCCTTCATATATAAGATATTTGCCACATAACTTAGTCAAAACATGGTGGGTATATGTATTTAATCTTAAAATCATAGAATTCAAGAGTAAGGAATAGGAGAAAGGTAAAGTCATTTAAGAAGTCATTCATACAACCCAACAACATACTTGAAAAACCCCAATTTAGGTGTCATGAAAACTATTCAAAATATTCATAACATTATCAAGTCTTCAAGATTCCATAATTTACAAAGCTTTAATTTAATAAAAATATCATAATCTCAATCATTAGTAGGAGCCCATGCATCTATAATCAATAACCAACAAATTTCTAACATATTTTATGTAATGGAGTGATAATAGAAAATATCCATAAAGAATTAGTCATTAGAATGAAGTAATTTCATAAAAACAGTTTTGGGGCTCAATGGATGAAAGGACACATAGATGAAGACCCATAACTTTAAACTATTGAAATGGATAGAGAAAACTTGATGAGACTTTTAGGACTTCACTTGGGTTCTTGAATTTTAACAAAAGTTCTTAAAAATCTCGAGATTGAATGGAGGATTTGATGATGATTTTGGAGGATTTTTGGAGTGTTTATGAAAGATTTTGTGCATGGAATGGCTGAAAAAATGAAGGATTCCCATCAACATTAATATTGTCTTATTACCCAATTGCCCCCAAGTGAAAAGGAAGTTTTTCAAAATTTTTTGAACTAGGACGTGGCAAGTCCGCGAGTTGACTTTTCGTATACCCCTAATAGTTTGTGATTTTTCACTGAAGGGGACAATCTATAACTTGTAGGTAACCGTTTGTCCATACAATTTTCCCTCTAAAAGAGAATATGAAGTTGGATTTGTGAAATTCTGCATGAGTTTTAAGATATTCAAAAATAATGCATCATAGGGTTTGATGATGGTCACGCTCCAATAAGAATGCGGTTGCTATCAGTAATTAACCTAACCAACGCTAAGGTAGAATCCACATGGAACATAAGGCTTAACTACAAGAAGTCACTACTAATCATTTCTAGTATCTATAACTACAATCTCTAAAGGAGGGGGGAGGGTTTGTGATTCAAAAACAACATAAAATAAACACTAATTAAAATGTAGGGAAACAATCAATTTTGGGGATAACTTGGGAATTGTGTTCCCTATGGTTCATTGACAAAACTACCCTAGATAACATAACTATGATAAGTGAATTGCATACAGGACGATATCTTATGTTCTTCCAGCCCTCTTGTGAAGGTAAAGATCAAATTTCACCATGGCGCATGGTCAGCTACCATGGCGCGCGAAATAATCGTTACCTATAGTCCTAGTCATCCTCCCCTTGGTCAGGTTTGGTCGATTAGACGGGAACACATCAACTGAATCCTATCATCTACTTCCCTTTTCCTATTCGTCAATACCTTGGTTGGGAACGTGATAGTAGGCAAAGTTTGGTGTTGGCCACCACCAAACAACACTAATCATGAAGGAAAATAGACAATACATGCAAAGGCCCAGTTGTAGACATGCATAAGACCTAGGTCATCTCAAGTCAATTACCCATGGTTCCCGCAACCCCATGTTGTGGGTGCTTAGCTACTCATGGCTAAGATTGAGAGTTTCACCATGAAAAATGAAGGAAGTAGGCACGACAAGTTGCAAACCCACAAGCTTGATTGATCAACAATAAGCACAAGGCAAGATTTGCAATCCCCAAAATGGGTTTTCCAAGAGAGGACAATAAACTACTCTAAAATCCTAAGAAAAGCTTCAAAATATAATTGAGAATTGTCTACTAACTGAATTCCCTCAAAAAAGACCTAACTTAAACTATATATAGTATTTACAAAATAACCCTAGAATTTACACAGAAAAGATAGCTGGCAGCTGATAAGTGTGGTAGTTACAACTCGTAGGAGGACCTACGAGTCGTAGTCGAGGTATCATATCAGGAACTTGCCATCTTAGACTGAACTAGTATGACTCATAGGTACGAGTCGTTGCTTAGGCTACGACTCGTATGTTTGTCTCGTAATCCTGGTCTTCAAGTTTTGGTCCAATAATTTGGCCCTCCGCTTCTTGCTACGAGTCCAACTATACTAGTCATAGTATGTTTTATGACTCATAGGCTGGGCTCGTAGGGGTAACCTTCACTTGATAAATTTATGATTTTTTGTCTCTGATTGCTACTACGACATAACCTATGACTCGTAACATGAGCTACAAGTCGTAGGAGGTCTCGTATGGCCTATGCTTCAGCAAAATCTGCAACTCTTTTTCAAAATCATGCCAACCTAACTTTTCAGCAAGGTTAACAGAAAAACACATCAAAACACTAAAAAGTCGCTTTAAGAACTCACAAAATCCCTTATTTGAGGTGTCAAATGTGTTGTATTTTGACAGCACATCAATACCCTCAACTTTGATTTGTTGCTTTTCCTCAAGAGATGAATCAATCTACATAGACAAAGAGAAATACTTAGCAACTATACTAATGGCATATATATCAACTCCTCCAGGTACCCAAATACCGTTTTCAAAGAAGGATTGTAAAATTACTTAGCAAATAGGAACGTAATGAGATACCTGGAAATCCAACTACGACAAGTTAAGGAGCATAAACCGTCCTCAATCACTGTTATAGTCATATGCTACTCAAGTAGTGCAAATGACCTCACTAGAAAAAAGTCCCTTATACTCACTCAAGAACATTCTGAAATCAGTGATTGAGGAAGCATTCTCACACCCACAATTGAAATTCATGCACAATGACTAACATCATAAGATTGCCCCTACAAAAAGTCCCTTATACTCACTCAAGAACATTCAGAAATTAGTGACTGAGGAAGCATTCTCACTCCCACAAATGAAATTCATGCACAATGACTAACACCATAAGCTTGTCCCTACACTCATTTTTCGTTTTGGTTCGAAAGTGGATCTGGATAACTTTAGGAGTTATTGGATTGTAACATGGGCTAAGGGGGCTTTAGTATGGTATTTTAGGCAAATAGTGACTAAAAGCTATCCTTGAACCATGTTTACCAACACCTTTTGCTTTCATAAACCAACCCTTTCACCAACTCCTCCCTTATTTCCCCATTTCAACCTTTTCTTGGGCTTATTCATTCACTTTTCAGCTATGCCTTCATTGAACTCATTTTTGGCTAATCTTTTCAACTCAAGGCACTCTTTCCTTTCTTTTTCTTCACCTAGCTCATGATTATTTATTTTCTTACTTTTCACCTCAACCAGGGCCACCAATGCAACCACCCTCAAATTAGGCTTTTAGCCTCAATCAGGGTTCATATGTTCAACGCCCTCAACTTAGGCTTTTAGCCTCAATCAAGGTTCATATGCTCAAGGATAGATCAGGGCCATTATCAGGGTATTTCAACAAACGAGGTAAAGTTAGCAAGGTGACAAGAAAAAAATTGAGTACATGAGAAGATCAAACATTTGGAACAAGGGATTCACTAGTTTATTTGGTAGGTAATTTAGGCAAAAGTGGTCTTACTATCAAAACAAATGCCTAAGATCACTTCTAAATCAATAAATTCACCAAACCAATCTTAGAGTACTAGGACAAGGTTTGAGTCCATACAATGATACATAAATGCATCAAAATAAGCTCACAACACACATGGACACTGCATCCACAATCAAGTATAGACTCATAGGTTATGCTTTCAGTCTCAGCTTACCTTCACAACACTAGAACAAACATTGCCATGTACTCAAAAATGTATGAATGCATCAATAATCACAACCTCAAGATTTTTGAGGGTACCCAAATTTTGCATCAAAAATTTAAAGAAAATCTAAGAACTATATAAATACCAAAAGATAACATTACTATGCATTTACAAATTATCTGTACTTCCTAAAACATGTCAGTTCAACAGAAAATAAAATATCCACAAGGAAAAAGAAACACGACAAGAAAACCTTGGGATCAAAAATAGGGGAAGTTATGGACTTGAGGCTACTCAAACTTCACCTTAATCCATAACTTCTACCACTCCACCAAAACAAAATAATTTGTCTGAAAGTACCAACACAAAGAAAAGACGAACATACAAAAACATAACACAGGTATATATACATTCAAAACTAACAGTTAACAAAAAGTAATATCCAAAACAAAATAAAAACATTATTCGACAAGAACATCCATAAAAACCAAATTAAAAACAATATTTTCTAACAAAATGACAGAGTATCCATAAGGAAAAGTAAGAGTAGGGGACAAAAGTAGTGAAACATCATGGTGCTCATACACCTATCTCTGGATGGTCTGCGGGGTCTTGGGCTTGCCTCTCCTCCTCAGTTGCCTGGGTTGTAGCTACTCCTAAGGTGGTCTCTTCACATAGGGTGTGCTATGCTCTCTCTCCGAATAGCCGCCAACAAAAGGGATTCCTGCACCACCTCCTCTGGTATGGGCTCATCCTCCTCAGGTCTCGGCCCTTCGAGGTCCGCTCTGGATCAGAATGCTCAAGCGGCTTCTTCCCGTGGGTGTTCAGATGGTCGGTGAGCCAATCAAATGCTTCATCACCTATCGGTGCTACCTCTGGGGATGGAACTGGGGCTACCAACAGCTATAATAAGTCATACTTAAATTTGGCCAACTCCTCAATAACTGGACTCGCATCGGCAGGCCTAGATCCCTCAAGCCTCTTGTGAACTCTGGCCTCAAATGCATCGACCCCGGCATCTACTGCTCGGACTCTCTCATCAACCAAATATTGAGCATATGCCTTTATCCTCTCCTTGGAATCCTGAACACTCTAATCAATTAATGGTCAGACCTGCACTAACAGTTCAGTAGCCTCCCTTCTGTTATAGTAACCCTGCGCAATAAAGCCTGAAATGCAACAGTAGAGAAAAGAGGGTCAACCTATAAAGAAGGTGTTGGAGTATTGGATGAAGGTGTAGACTCAATCTCAAATGCAGGTGTGGGCTCTGTAAAAGCAGGAGTAGTGCCGATGGTAGCTGGAAGTGAACCTGGAATCTGATGCTCTATCGGGAATGGCTCGGGGATAACTGGAGGAGCTGCTCGTGGTAGTGCTACTGGGATCTTATCATCTTTTATTAGGCTAGGATCCATAGTGCGTGTGGCCTCAACATAAGGGTCCCATTGAGGGTCAATAGGAACACCTGCTGCACTACACAGTCGATGAATTAGATTTGGAAATGGCATTGAGGTGAACGTCCGAGCTGCAAACTCGTGAATCTGCTCTGAAATGATCCAGGCACAATCCATAGCATATCCAACAAGGATGTTGGCCAACAGTATGCCCCTCTCGAGGGTGATCACAGTATCCGTAAAAATTGGCCTAATACGCTAATAGATAATGGACCACCAGAACTTGGCTCAAAATGAGAGGTAGGCTTTTACTATAGGATCTGTGTGGTTTGTGACCCATGTTATCTCAACACCCTCCTCACAAATCAGGCTAGCAATCCACCATAGGAGCTCTATCCTAGCCTTAATGTTCTTCCCAGTCACCGTTGTCCTCATCTTCTCAGTATGGCTGCCGTACTCTGTGGTAGACTGAGGGGGTATATAAGTAGGCCCAAACTGCAGTAGTCAGATCGTCTCCTTCGAGATATCAACTCTCTTCCCTCGGACTGTCACCACCCATAATCTCGACTGCTCAATTGGTCTTTTGTTCTTTGGCAACCCCCAGTGGAGTGTAGCAAGGTACACCACGTAGAACTCACAGACTATGTAGGAAGCATATTTACCCAACTGTTGTGTAGTCCATCATAGACCGTGCTCATCCAACTGAACATTCTATCCAAGCACTCTATCTAAGCCTGAGGCATTCAGCTGGGACTTGTCATGAAATTGGCGAACTGGCTTGCCTTGCCCCTTTGGCTCCAACCCTTGGTCATATATTTCCTTCATCCCAGGGATGCACCATCGACGGTCGACTGGGGGCTGGGACTGGACCTCCTCCTGCTGAGAAGTGCTCTCTGACTCTGACTGTTAACCCGATTGTGAGTGGGTCATCTGAGGCAAGCTGCTATTTAACCCACCCTTGTTGCCCTGTTGTTCCTCCTCTTCAGAATGGGAGGAACTACTCACTTCCATGGGCATCTGAGCTACGAGTGCTCGAGTCTGAGATGTATTGGCCTCCGGGTCCAACCTGACACTGTGGACTTCCACAGAGCCCTCAGATTGCTTAGTTTTGGAGGATTCATCCCGCAACCTCCGTTGGAGGGATTGAATGGCCCATTTGTCTTTTGGAGGCATTTTATTTGCAAACAACCAACAAAGCAACATGTAAGTGTATTCTGCTCGACCCAATAAAATACAAGGTAAAGAATGAAAACAGCTAAAAGTAACTATGCACTAATGCAACTGCAAGTTTGTAGGTACGAGTATAGTTACGACTCATAGGGCGACCAATGAGTCGTAAGATACCCTCGTAGAACCAGTATGCTCTAAAAAATGCTACCTGATCTCAGATATGAGGTACAGTTACGACTCATAGGGTGGCCTACGAGTCATAGTCTGGGATCGTAACTATTTTCAGAAACACTTTTCAGAATTCAGCAGAGTTTACGAGACCCTTCCTATGAGTCATATACAGGTTTGGTATGAGAAATATGAAGGATTATAGGTGACTGGTGCTTGCTATGAGGGGCCACGATGACTCGTATAGAAACTTATGAGTAATAGGAGTGCCTCGTAGCTGAGCACAGAAGTCACCTGCAATGCCTAACTATTTCCCACACAAAGCACAAATTCAACACACAATTTCAACTTAATCATGCAAATAAGAGCAAGGCATGACTAAATGGCACATAATCAATTCATACTAGCATTGGCAATTTAAAACAACCAATGTCCCTAAGAGTCCAGACGAGTTCAACCAAACGTCAAGCACACCGAAAGCAATAAATGATCTAAACTCATTCATGACATGTCCACAATATCCCAAGGAAGTGAAATTACCATTCACAACAACTTAATCAAACACACATGTTCAAGCATAGGCAATCACCCCAATACTATCTAAAGTTCAGCTCCGACAACCACTCAGACCCTACATGACCAACAATAATACATTACATACCAAACATTACAAATGTCATACTCACAATCACCCACTCAAGCGTTTCTACAAGGTTCACTTTACAACCCAACTCTTTGAAAGCCTATAAACCCTAGATTACAAGTCTAGCTTAATAATTAATGTAAGGCATGTCTAAACATGATCAAACTAAACTTATACTCAGATAGGAATCAAACTCATCAACAAAGATCGAGAAATGTAACCGAAGAGCTTACCAATCGGATTGAAAAATGAACCAAATCAAAGAGGGACAAATTTCGCATTGAAACCCTAGAAATTTATACCCTCATTGGAATATTTGCCAGAAAATATTATGGGTTGCCAGGATTTTTGGTCGGAGAAGGATTTATGGGATGAGGAAGGGGTTTTCCGTCGACTAAGGGTAAGGGATTTTAGAATTTGGGGTTAAAATAATTTTGACCCTTTTTTATAAGTAAACAGGGTTAGATTTCAAAAAGCTATGGGTCGGGGCTACAATACCCCAATTATAAGTCGTAGTTCATCTCTATGGGTCATAGGTCCCGGTCTCGTACCAGACTCAACACTTGGTAAATATTCAGAAATCATACCTGGGCACTATGAACCCCTCTTACAACTTGTAGGGATTCCTACGAATTGTAAGGTTGGCTCATAGGGTATTTTCCAACTTCAGATACTTACTATTTCCCTAAACGAGTCATGAGAATGAGTCATAGTGAAGGCTATGATTCATAGGCCTGCTCGTAGGAGGTACTCCAAGTCTAATGTTTCCAGATCTTCAGTTCTTCCACTTTTTACCTGAGAACCAAGTCCAAAATATAGAAAACCTCAAAAATATTACAATTACATCTTTTTCTCTTAATTTAAATCAAACAACTACTAATACTTTAAGTCTCAAACAAACAAATAATTAGCAAAATGCTTGGGTTGCCTCCCAAGAAGCACCTAGTTTAACGTCATGGCTCGACTTTGTCATCTTCCTTCATCAACAATCATCAAGGGTCCACACATCACTCTTGAACTTATCCAGATGTTTCATTGATTAGTGAATATCGAACTTGACTTCTACATTTTTAATGCTGAACTGAAGCTGACCTGAATCCATATACACTAGGGCTCTCCCAGTGGCCAGAAGTAGTCTCCCCAAAATAATGGGCACCTTAAAATCAACTTCGTAGTCGAGGATCAAAAAATATGTCGTAAAGATGAACTTATAAACTTTAACAATAACATGAAAAAGGATTACTTTTGGCATTTTAATGGTTCGATCAGCCATAAGAAAGCTCATTCTTGTCCGGGTAGGAGTACCAAGGTCAAGCTTTTTGAATACCGCAAGAGGCATTATATTGATACTCGCTCCTAAGTCACACAATGCTCTTACAAACTCGACATGACCAATAGTACAAGGGATGGTGAATGCACCAGGATCTTCTCGCTTTTTCACAAGGCATTTGGTCATAATCGCACTACATTGTTGGAGTTCTTGCTAGAAATGTTGGCTCAAAGTATGCTTCTTGGTGAACAAATCCTTCATATATTTGGCATAATCGGGCATTTTCTCCAAAACTTCTAGAAGGGGATGTTGATGGATAGTTACTTCAACATTGAGAGAAAGTTTTTGAATTTACCCTCCTCTTCTTTTTTCACAATCCTCTGAGGGAAAGGAGGGGGAGGTTTGGGAATTGGTTGCAATTTCTCATGCTCCCTTACTTCTTCTTGTTGCATCCCGCCAACCTTTGGATCTTCTCCCTCAACCTCAACTTCACCACCAAGACCCTTCTCATCGACTTCATCCATAATAACCGGCATAGGGGAATCTATTTTGCTCTTGCCACTCCGAGTCATCACCTCCATGAAATTCCCTTCATTTTTAGAATTTTGAATCGTATTTCCTGGTAGGTTGCCCTTTTGGCATTGGTTCAATTGTGAAGACACTTTCCCAAATTGTTGTTCAAGTTGCTTGATTGCCACCAAGTGATACTCTATTTGTTAGTTAATACTTGAAATATCTGCTTTCATTCCCTTTAGAGTCTCATATTGGTGGTCAGCTCGTTTCAACAATTTTTCAAACATATCTTCAGTCCGAGAATTGCTCAATCCGGTGTCACGATTGCGTGGTGGCACATAAGGATTATAAAAGAGGCGATCAGAATGGTACTTGAATCCATTTAAGATCTCGAGTTTCCAGACCATTCCTATAGCCCTCTATTCTTCTCCATTCTGCGTCTAGTACTCTCTCTCATAGTATCCACCCCTATTGTCTCTATACATCCCATCATGGTTGAACTTATAGCTTAATATCGTCCATTTTTTTCTCCCTTTATATTAGAGAGACGTGATAGACTAATTGTATCATTTGTAGAATTATGTATGTACTAACAATACAAATTTAATAGGAAAAAATGTCAAAATGCTCTTAAACTATGTGAAATGAATAAAAATGACATTCGTTTGTAGTTTGGTTCAAAAATTCCTTTATTGTTATTTAATAGGTCAAAATGCCCCTTTTTGAGATAAATTTGTTATTTATTTTATTTTTGAATACATTATTTTTCTATAGTATTTTCTTAATCAGAAAATATGTATCCTACTTCATTTCGAGAAAAGATTTAATATAGGAATATTTTTTATTTTATTATAATTACAATTTTCATCGTTATCTAAATGAGAATTAATGTTCGATTTTCCATGAATATGTGATATATATTATTTGTTACAATGGAACAATGTTCTATTTTAAATGATAAATTGAGATTAAGTATTTTGCCTAAAATGAATAGAAGTTAAATCTTAATATCGTCATTTTTTTCTCCCTTCATATTAGAGAGACGTATAGACTAATTGAATCATTTGTAGAATTATATATGTACTAACTATACAAATGTTATAGGGAA
>JAABOM020061218.1:0-11191 GCA_011800125.2 Solanum clarkiae
TCATAATCTTTGAGAAGTTCTAGCCACCTTCTTTGTCTCAAGTTGAGATCTTTTTGAGTGAAGACATATTGAAATCTCTTATGATCGGTTAACACATCCACATGCACCCCATACAAGTAGTGACGCTAAATCTTTAATGCAAACATCACGTCAGCTAACTCTAGATCATGGGTAGGGTAGTTCCTTTCATGCACTTTGAGTTGCCTAGAAGCATAAGCCATGACCTCACCATTTGGCATCAACACACAACCCAAACCAACCCTAAAAGCATCACAATACACAACAAAACCTAAAGCCCATCTGGTAGTGGCAATATAGGAGCGGACACAAGTCTATCCTTCAATTGTTGGAAGCTTCTCTCACATTCATTGGTCCACACAAACTTAATCTTCTTTTGAGCCAATTTGGTCATAGGGGAAGCAATGGAGGAGAACCGATTCACAGATCTTCCATTGTAACCCTCAAGACCCAAGATGCTCCTAATATCCGATGGGGTCAATAGTCTAGGCCAATTCCTAATCACACTTAGGATCCACATTTATACCATCCCCCGACAACACATGACCCAAGAATGCAACCTCCTTCAACCAAAATTAACACTTGTCATATTTAGCATACAATCTCTCCTCCCTCAACCTTTGCAAGACAACCCTCAAATGACCCATATTTTCCTCCCCACTATCTGAGTAGATCAACATATCATCAATAAATACCATAACAAGGAATCAAGGTAAGGTTTGAAGACCATATTCATTAGGTCCATAAAGATGGCCGGTGCATTAGTCAACCCATACGACATCACAACAAACTCATAATGCCCATATTTAGTCCGTAAGGCCGTCTTAGGAATATCACACTCCCTCACCCTCACTTGATGATACCCGGATCGAAGATCAATCTCCGAGAAGAAGCTAGCCCCTTGCAAATGGTCGAACAAGTCATCAATTCTTGGAAGAGAATATCTATTATTTATAGTGACACTATTGAGTTACCAGTAGTCAATACAAATTCTAAGTGACCCATCCTTCTTTTTCACAAATAACACTACGGTACACCAAGGGGATTGACTAGGTATAATAAATCCCTTCTCCAATAAATCTTTTAATTGCTCATTTAACTCTTTCAACTCTGCCAAGGCCATATGGTAAGGGGGAATTGAGATAGGTTGAGTATCAGGAAGGATATCTATGCAAAAATTTATCTCTGTCTCGGGAGGGACACCGGAAAGGTCATTTGGGAAGACATCAAGAAACTCATTTATAACTGAAATCAACTCTATGGAAAGAACTTTGGAATCCACATCTTTAACCCTTACATGATGATACAAACACCCCCTAGAAATCAACTTATGAGCTTTAATGCATGAAATGATTCTGCCCTTGACCACCAATCTTGACTTTCCCACTCAAGGATGGGTTCATTTGGGAATCGAAACTTGACCCTATGGGTCCTACAATTAATAGAAGCATAGTAGGCATGCAACCAATCCATCCCAAGAATGACACAAAACTCAACCATGTCTAATTCAACAAGATCACATAGCAACAACTTATGAAAAATGCAAATGGGACAACTCCTATAAACTTTCCTAGCAACAATAGAGGCACCAATAGGGGTAGACACTTCATATGACTCATGCAACAACTCAGGGATAACCTGAAACTTTTTAGCAACAAAAGGGGTAACAAAGGAAAGAGTGGCACCCGGATCAATCAAAGCATATACACCAAGGTCAAATATTTTCAACATACTGTAATGACATCAGGAAACTCACTAATCCCTTGCCTCCCATGCAGATCATAAAATTGATTGTGCCTTGGGGACCCACATTGAGGACTACCTCTTCCCAATGGGACCGTATTAGCACCCTGGACCTTTGCCATGATTTCTTGGACAATCTACCTTCTTGTGACCAAGCTCCCCATATTTATAACATGCATTAGAACCCTTACAACATAGGCATCCATGGCTTCTTCCACATTTAAAGAACACATCAATAGGAGCCATCCCACGAAGACTTTGAGGCCTAGGGAAGTCATTGGCAAACCCCCTATTAGTAGCATGAGAAGGCCCTTGGCTTTGATGAAATTTAGCACCCTTTTGGAATTTACCCTAAAATCGGGCACTCTTGGCCTCATGCCCCCTTCTTTTCCTCAATTTCTCCTCCTCCACTTGCTCATCATAGGTCATCAACCGAAATAAGTCCATATCACTAATTAGCATCGCGGACAGACGTTCTTCACTTACCAAGTCGAAGACCCCCCATCACGAACTTATTCATCCTAGATCTAGGATCGGCCGTCAAATGAGGAGCTTACTTAGAAATTTAATTAAACTTGAGGGCATACTCCCTCACACTCGTAGCACACTATTTCAAGTTCATAGACTCCACCAACTTTGCCTCCCTAAACTCAATAGGGAAAAACCGATTAAGGCCAATTTGTACTCCTCCCAAAGCACCACAATACAAACCCCTTCTCACCCTTCCATTGATCATACCATATTTGGGCTACCCCTTTGAGTTGGTACGCTGGCAACTATGCCTTCTCATTTGGCCCAACACTATGATATTCAAGATTTTGTAGACCTTGTCAATAAACTCTTGTGGATCTTTATCCACCTTTGACCCGTAAAATACCAGAGATTCATCCTCATGAAGTCTCTTATCCTACCTCCTGGGTAGTAGCATAAGGAGCTTAGGCCCCTTGATCGACTTGGTTGGCCACCATTTGGGCAAGCATAGTGGGAGTATCCCGAAACTCACCATTAGTAGTTTGCTCCTTGGGAGTTTGGGCCCGACTTCCTCTAGTATTTGGCATGATCTAGCATAGAAAAGAACAATTGTTAGGGAGAAAGTCTCAATACAAACCTATAGCACGACGTAGAACATGAAGAAGGAAAATATTTCCCAAAATGACTCATAGCCTCCTATTCATAGTCATGGTGTGCTTCACAACCATTAATAGAACTCTAATCAATGTGGTATGTTGGACTTCGATGATCTATCAACCTAGTGCTCTGATACCAAGCTTGTCACAACCCAAGCCTGGGGCCTAAACGTGACACGGTAAATGGGGAACCTGAAGGAACCCTAAACAAGCATCTTAACTTGTCATTTGTCGCTAAAGCATATAAAAAGATTAAAGAGCAAGAATAGGGGAAAATGGGCTTAAAGGAAAAGCTTGCGTAATATCATAGTCTAATGACAAGAGTCAAGCGCATCCCATAGATACATAACATGTGCAACAACTACCTCTATTACATAGATAAGAGCTGGGGCCAAGACAAAGCAACCGGGCTCACCTTCATAGTCAAAATAAACAACAAAGAAGAATGTCTCAATACATAATAGGAGAAACATAGACTAAGGTCCCCAAAGTGGAGGACTCACCAACTTAGCTTGAATAGCACCGAACTAGCCACGTGGTGAAGGATGGTGATCAAATGGGGCACTGATTCCTACATGGTGACATCATGTAAGCACAGAGTATGCGTTAGTATATTTGAATATACTAAGTATGTAGGATGCAATGCAACAATATATAGGCATTATAATAAAAAAACATAATATTAAGCAGTAGGCATAATATATAATATGATATGTATGATCAATGCTTAGGTAAAACATGCTTAAGTAACTCATGCTCATATAGAATATCATATGTGTAGAAGAGACCAAGATAGATATTAAAGGTGTAAACCCCTTGGTGGTTGTGTGGTATAAACCCCTTACATGGTTGATGATAACCACAACTTATCAACACGATGGTGAAGTACAAACCCCTCACATGGTTGATGAGTACAAACCCCCAACATGGTTACCCTGGCTCTTGTCCCTCCAGATCGAGTATGGTCTAATGCAACACTTTATATAGAGTATATCATGTACATAAACTCATTTCATCATCATATAGGCATTCATATCATATCTCATGCTTTGAACCTTCAACTCCTCAAGAAACCACATCCGAGCATTTTATCAAACACTTAGAGGGTGTGGAGTATTAGTATAAAACCATACAAATTAGAGATGAAATCATGCAAGAAAATCTATTGTAAAACCATAAATCAACATCTTGTAACACCCTCAAGTCATATACGTCAAAACCCCTCTCGAATCTTACAATAGATCCAAGATTTATAGCTCAAAACATAGCAAAATATTTACAACTTTACATAGCTTTAACATAGTGTGCAGTGAATTTCATAATAGTCAAGACCTATTTGTAAATCAACTTTAAATAATGCAATTTGAGTAAAAGAAGGATTGGGTATCATGGGTGAAAGGAACCCATGAAAGAAACGCACATACCTTAGCTTAGAGATGAACTTGGTGAAGATTGGAGATGGAGACTTGAAGCTTGGAGAAGAACCTTGAAAAAGAACCTTAGCTTGGGATGAGGGTTTGGGACTTGAATTTGGTAGTAAAAATATGGATAAATGTTTTTAGTGAGTATTGGGGAATGTTTAGGATGATATGAGGGTGAAATAAGGCTAAGTATAGGTAAAAACATATTTGGAAACACTTAGGCCCAAGACAACCAAAGCCTTGGACAAAGATAGAAATTGCTGGCAGCGAAATACATAGGTCCGCAGACCTGTCGTAGAGGCCAAATTAACACATGTACGTGATAGTTGTGCGTCATGATGCTATCGCAGATCGTCTCTAGAAAATTGAAATTTTAGAAATTTGAGATTGTGATTCAATTACTATAAAATCGGGGATTAGATGCTTTTCTCCCTAATTATGACCCTCTGAATAAGAATATGAAGTCAGATTTTCAAAATAGCAAATGAATTTTGATATATATGGAATTTAGAATTCTGGGCATTTTGAGGCACATTTTTAGGCACTTTTTGGGGTCGTTCCACCCTTGCTCCGTGTCAAGTCTAGGCCCTACGCTTGGGTCATGAAAAATTTGGTATCAGAGCACTAGGTTGTTAGATCCTCAGAGTCCGGCCCATCGCGTCGATTAAAGTCTTATTCATGGTTGTGTTGTTCAACACAACTATGACCTAGAGGCTATGAGGCATTTAGGAAATATTTCCCTTCTTCTTACTCTATGCCGTGCTATAGAAGTTGAAGGAAGGTTTTTCCCCCTAACAATTGTCCTTTGCTATGCTAAATCATGCCTAACACGAGGGGGAGAAGAGCCCGTCCACCTAAGTAGCAACTGACTAATGGAGAGCTTCGGGATGCTCTCACTTTGCTTGCACAAGTTGTGTCTAATCAATCCAACCAAGAGGCCTAAGCCCCTCATGCGCCTACACCGGCATCTCAAGTGAGAGACTTCATGAGAATGAATCCCCCGAAATTCTATGGGTCAAAGGTGAGTGAGGACCCTCAATAATTTATTTATGAGGTCTACAAGATTTTGGCTATTATGGGTGTGAGGTCGGAGGATAAGGTGGAGTTGGCGCCTTACCAACTTAAAGGGGTAGCACAAATATGGTACAATCAATGGAAAGAAGATAAGGGAGTCAACTATGTGGTGCTTTGGGAGGAGTTCAGGGTGACCTTCCTTAATCGTTTCTTCCCCCTTGAACTTAGGGAAGCTAAGTTGGTGGAATTTATGAATTTGGGACAAGGGTCTATGAGTGTTAGGGAGTATGCTCTCAAGTACAACCAACTTTCAAAATATGCTCCACATTTGGTGGCCGACTCAAGATCTAGGATGAACAAATTTGTGATGGGTATTTCTGACTTGGTTAGTGAGGAGCGCCAATCCACCAAGTTGATTAGTAACATGTACTTGTCACATTTTATGACCTATACCAAACAAATAGATGAGGGGAAATTGATGAAAAGGAGGGGTCATGAGGCCAAGAAGGCCCATTTTGAGGGGAAGTTCCAAAAGGGTGGTTGGTTCCATCAAGGCCAAAGGTCTTCACTTAAGAGGAGTGCCAATGATTTTTCAAGGGCCCGAGGTGTTGGAGGTGTGGCTCCTAATGGTAGGTGTCCAAAATGTGGCAGGTGTCATAGTGGCCCATGCTTGCCTTAGGATCTTGTTGAGTTAGATATGGTCGATTTTGATATCATTCTTGGAATGGATTGGTTGCATGTATACTATGCCTCGATTAATTGTAGAACCCGTAGGGTTAAGTTCCAATTCCCAAATGAACCCATCCTTGAGTGGGAGAGTCATGATGTGGTGGTCAAGGGTAGGTTCATCTCTTGTATTAAAGCCCATAAGTTGATCTCTAAGGGGTATCTTTACCATCTTGTGTGGGTTAGGGATGTGGAGTCCAAGGTCCTTCCCATAGACTCGATTCTGGTTGTAAATGAGTTCCTTGGTGTCTTTCCAAATGACCTTCTCGGTGTTCCTCCCAAAAAGGAAATAGATTTTGGTATGAATCTCCTTCCCGATACTCACCCCGTTATTATTCTCCTTTATTGTATGGCCCCGGTGGAGTTGAAGGAATTGAAGGAACAACTAAATGACTTATTGGAGAAGGGATTTATTAGGCCTAGCCAATCGCCTTGGGGTGCACCAGTGTTGTTTGTGAAAAAAGAAGTATGGGTTCCTTAGAATGGGTTAGACTACCGATAATTAATAGGGTCACCATCAAGGATAGGTATCCTCTTCCAAGGATATATGATTTGTTTGACCAATTGCAAGGGGCTAGCCATTTCTCTAAGATTGATTGTCGGCCTAGGTATCATCAAGTGAAGGTGAGGGAGTGTGATATTCTCAAGACAGCCTTCTGGACTAGGTATGAGCATTATGAGTTTGTTGTGATATCTTTTGGGTTAGCCAATGCACCGGCCATCTTGATGGACCTTATGAATAGTGTCTTCAAACCCTACCTTGATTCATTTGTTGTGGTATTCATTGATAATATTTTGATCTATTCTCATGGTGAGGAGGAGCATAGGGCTCATTTTAGGGTTGTGTTGCATAGATTGGGGGAAGAGAAGTTGTATGTCAAGTATGAGAAACGTGAATTTTGGTTGAAGGAGGTTTCCTTCTTAGGTCATGTGGTGTAGGGGGATGGCACTAAAGTGGATCCTAAAACAATGGATATGATTAGAAATTAGCCTAGACCATTGAACCTATTAGATATTAGGAGTTTCTTGGGCTTAGCGGGTTATTGTCGAAGATTTGTGAACGGGTTCTCTTCGATTGCTTCTCTCATGACTAAACTGACTCAAAAGAAGGCAAAGTTTGTGTGGACCGATGAGTGTGAGAGGAGCTTCCAAACATTGAAACATAAGCTTGTATCAGCTCATATTTTGTCACTATCGGAAGGGCTAAAGGGATTTATTGTGTATTATGATGCATCTGGAGTAGGTTTGAGTTGTGTTCTAATGCAAAAGGGTAAGATGATAGCCTATGCTTCTAGAAAACTCAAATTGCATGAAAAGAATTATCCTACTCATGATCTTGAATTGACTGCCGTGATATTTTCATTAAAGATTTGGCATCATTACTTGTATGGGGTGCATGTTGATGTATTCACCAATCATAAGAGTCTCCATATGTCTTCATGCAAAAAGATCTTAACTTGAGACAAAGGAAATGGTTAGAACTTCTTAAGGATTATGATATGAGTGTGCATTATCATCCGGGTAAGGAGGTGCTTTGAGTAGGGTGTCCATGGGTAGCTTAGCTCATGTTGATGGTGGTGATAAGGAGGTGGCTAGAGAGGTCCATCGTTGGCTAGATTGGGAGTTAGGTTGGGAGAAGTGGGTAATAGTGTTGTTGTTGTTGATGGTTCTAAATCTTCATTGGTTGAGGAGGTGAAAGCTAAGCAAGATCTTGATCCCTCCTTCTTGGAATTGAAAGCCTTGGTCAGTGATGGGAAGGTGGAAGTTTTCTCCCAAGGGAGAGATGGTGCACTTAGATACCAAGGGAGGTTTTGTGTGCCTTGTGTTGATGGCTTGAGAGAGAGAATTCTTGATGAGGCTCATGGTTCTTCCTATTCTATTCACCTTGATTCTACTAAAATATATAGAGATTTGAGAGAGGTGTATTGGTAGGGAGGATGAAGAAAGATATTGCAAAATTTGTGTCCGGTTGCCATAGTTGCCAACAAGTCAAAGTCGAACATCAAAGGCTAGGTGGCCTAACCCAAGACTTAGAGGTTCCTATTTGGAAGTGGAAAGAGATTAATATGTTTGTAGTTGGGTTGCCCAAGACTAGGAAGAGTTTTGATTCCATTTGGGTGGTAGTGGATAGGATGACAAAATCGGCTCACTTTCTACTGGTTAAACCCATATATGGGACTGAAGAGTATACTAGGTTGTACATCCATGACTTGGTGAGATTGCATGGAGTTCCTTTATCCATCATATCAAATCGTGGTGGTCAATTTACTTAATATTTTTGGAGATCTTTCCAAAGGGGTCTTGGTACAAAGGTTAAGCTTAGTATGACCTTCCACCCTCAAACGGATGGCCAAGACGAAAGGACTATCGAAACACTTGAAGACATGCTTAGGGCTTGTGTATTGGTGCTCAAAGGTAGTTGGGATGATCATCTTCCATTGATTGACTTTACCTATAACAATAGCTATCATTCTAGTATTGGTATGGATCCTTTTGAGGCTCTCTATGGTAGACATTGTAGATCACCAGTTGGGTGGTTTGAATTTGAAAAGGTGGATATATTGGGAATGGATCTTGTTATGGAGGCTCTTGAGAAGGTCATGATATTAGAGAAAGGTTGAAAATAGCCCAAAGTCACCAAAAGTCTTATGTCAATGTGAGGAGAAGGGACTTGAATTCAAAGTGGGTGATTGGGTGTATTTGAAGGTGTCACCCATGAAGGGTGTGGTCCATTTTGGTAAGAAGGGAAAGTAGAGCCCTAGATATGTGGGCCCTTATAGGGTGATGAGAAGGATTGGGAAGGTAGCCTACGAGTTAGATTTGCCTAGAGAGATGGAATTGGTTCGTTCATCCGGTCTTTTATATATCCATATTGAGGAAATGTATGGGAGACCCTAATGCTATTGTACCTCTTGATGTTGTGGGTATTGTTGAAGATCATTTAACTTACAAAGAGGTTTCGGTTTAGATTTTGGATGGACAAGTGAAGAGATTGAGGAACAAGGATGTGGCTTCCGTTAAGGTCCTTTGGAGGAATCAACAAGTTGAAAGTGCTACTTGGGAGGCCGAAGCAAAAATGCAAAATCAATATCCTTATCTTTTCCACTTCACTAAAACTTAAGGTATCAATCTAAGTCCCTTATGTAATTTCAAGTCTAAGTTCAGCCCATGACATATGCATACATTCATGTTTAAGTTGACAAGTTCATGATGATTTTACACTTATAATGAGATTTTTGAAATCATGTTTAAGTGCATTGTTGCATCTTTATGTGGGCTGAAATGTCATGTTTGCATCTCTCATACACGTTTCTTTGACATTCGGGGATGAATATTCCTAAGGGGGAGATATTGTAACTGTAACACCCCATATTTTACATGTACTAATGCTGTGTGAATGAATCATAATATGGTTTGGTCAAATTAGCATCAATTCTTGAAAATTCTTGAATCTCGTGTTAATGAGCAATATGGGCATCTAACACTTAAGAGGGTCGAGCATATATATGTTTTGTGTTAAATTGAGATATCAAAGACATAAATAAAGTAAGAGAACTAAGGTATTTGAATGAATTAATAATCTAGTAGGTGAGTCGCCTACTTGCTTAGCTTAAATTTGCAAGCTAAACAGAGACGAGGCCGATGTCGAATTTTTCCATGTCCGATTATGAATAAAATCCATTTTAAAAGTGTAATTTTAGCTCATGTTTTAGCATCACAAATGAACCTTATGTTCAGTCCAAGAAGAATGTAAGAAGTGCCCAAGTGTAACACAAACCACTTGGCTATTTGGGCCAAAAAACCAACTAAGAATAAAGTTGGAAATTAGCAGCCAAGGTCCATCAGATTTGGCGCCCATTTAGGCCCAATTTTGGGGAACTAACTGCTGAATAATCAGCCTAATTATATGTGATATTAGTTGGTCAAGAGGTCAAAAGAAATTTGGCCAAATAGTTTTATAAGAGGGGTCAAAACAGTTCCCAATAATTCTCCACTTACACAAAAAAAACAAATCAGTTTTAGTCTCTAAGTTTTTTCTCAACATTTCTTGACCTTGAGCAGCAGCCAAAAGGATATTTTAGGGTTCTTAAGGAGGATCTAAACTTTGAAGATAAAGGTAAGTGATTATAGTTGAATTTTTAGTAAGGTTTCTTTATGAAAATCAAGAAGTATATGATAGTATGTTATGCTGGAAATTCTGGACAACATGTGTTCAGAAAATTGTTGCACACTTGCCTTTTGTTTTAGTGACTTCTATATGATTTGTGGAATGTATCATGAAGAGAATTTGATGTTCTTAACATGGGTTTAGTTATAGATATTACCCTAAGGTTGCTGCTCTGATTTTGGTTTCATTTAAATAATGAGTTTTATTATGGTATCTTAAGTGTAATGTTGATTGGAATTTATGGGTTGTTAGATGGAAGGCTATTGGTTCACGTCCTTCATGACTTCTTGGGTGATGTTCTAAGACTGTATTGTCACTGTTTGTATGTGTAAATGTTGTTGGAACAGTTTGGTTAGAGTTGGAACAGGTTTGGAATTGTCGACGTCGAAATGTAGCGAAGGGGGGTAATGTTATGCTGTCCATTTTTATGTTGTGTAGGATGGTTATGTGTTATTCTTTGTGGGCTGTTGTAGGGATGTTAAGGGTCAAAATTGAGTTGTATATGATGTGTACATAAGAATGGTTGCAAGAAAATACGATTATAAGTGACAAGATTGAAGGAATGCCTTTGGGGCGATAGTTACAAGCTTGTTGTCTGGATGTTACTTTTTTATGATATTGAACTACCTAGAAGTGTTGTGTTGCTGCTAATAATAGTATTATTGCCTAATATGCTATAGATAAATATTTGAGGGAAAAGCAGCCACTCCAAGGTAGTAACGAGGTCATACAATGAGGTATGTAAGGCTACTTGATTTCGTGTCATTTGGCATGAAACATAGAGTCCTCCTTGGTAGATAAAGGTAGATGCCAACTCCGACACAACTATTAACCATGTCTCCCTTTGTTTTACATGTTCATATGCACTCGTACATTGCCACTTTCAAATCAGCATATACACGTGAATACCAAGTTACATGAGTTCTTGTTGCTAAATATAGTTCACGAGTTGTTTCACCTCATACGCATTTCAT